>JABUQX010133532.1:0-2500 GCA_015478945.1 Trachelipus rathkii | reverse complement strand
TGTAGTTTTAAAGCGTGGATCAAGATAGGTTGCAAGCACAAGATTCTTATCAGCAAAGTAAATGCTGAATCTATTTCTTACTGAATTGTTTCCATGCTGATACTGTAGACCCGAAGTCCCTCAAATAGTCCTTTTCTGACTCTTTTTCAAAAAACTCCAAATCACTTAATATTGGGTTTTGCCGATGCATTGATTCCTTTGTGGCTCAATAATTTTGTACATCAACAAAATTTTTAAGTATTTTTAGGAATTTTTCAAGAATTTCCGTTGTTTCTTAGCATGCAGGTTTTGAATGATCACTGCAATATGAATGAGAGCCGTCTTTTGTTCAAAATTTTTTAAAAGCATATGATACTGGCTATATCTGGTTTGGACATCCTGAATAAATCTGTGCTGTGGTAAATTAATCTAGTTTGATATTCTTCACACTTGCAATAGCTTGAGGCGAGTGATTAAAATGACCTACGATTTGTTTACATATGGATATATTTTTTTCACGTTTCTTTGTTCAAATATGGCACATAAAAAAAGTGTAAAAAAAAGTGTAAAAGCAAGGTAATTCTGGAATCCTGCTTGGTAACTCCTGCGCCATATTAGGTGCTTATCTCTTATAATAAGCATGAATTTTATTAGTAGGAATATGAATTCTTCCATAACATTTTGAAGAAAATTATTAATTAGATGCTGTGTGAGATACATGAAAAGGTGAAACTCGAAGTAGCATTTATATTCAATAGATCCAATTATTACAAGCCTACAAGGCAAATATTTCACTGCTCACGTACGAGTTCACGGGTATATAATTATCAAAACATATTACATAACAGGACTAACGAAACATTGCCAAATGTCTGCCTCACCATAACTCTGAAAATCCTAACATGATATCTTAGTCTCTACGTAAAGATGCGCCGCTCAATCCAGTTTCTTTAATTAAATAGAATTAAGGAAGAACTGAAATTAAAAATCAATACGCAGACTTCGAAATATTGTCTTTGAAATATAAAGATCGAATAAAATTATTTTCAGATTGTATACCGAAAGACGGTCAAGAATCGGTACAATTTTTGCCGAGATTCCGATTCGATTCCATTCCTGAAAAAACAGCCGAGTCTCGATTCCGATCCCGATTGCCGATTTAATCGTCCCATTCCTAAATATAATATAGATATATATAATATTATATTATATATATATATATATATAATATATTATATATAATATATATAATATAATATATATATATTATTATATATTAAAATATTAATATATATATATAATATATATATATATATATATATATATATTATATATATTAATATATATATATAATATATATATATATATAATATATATATATATATATATTATATTATATATAATATAATATAAATATATTATATATATAATATATATATATATATATAATATATCATATATATTATTATATATATATATATATATATCATATATACTAATAATTATATATATATATATAATATTATATATATATATATATATAATATATATAATATAATACTAATATATATATATATATATCATATATAGTATATATATTGATTTGCCGTCGTCGGAGTGGTGTTAAAAAAGGAAGAAATGAGAGAACAAATGAAGGGTTTGGAAAGAGACTGAAGAAGATGAAAACTCTAGGAGAGTTACTTATGTATTAATTGAAGCCATTTTATTGTTTTTAGAAGTGAAGAAGAAATTTTACCAAACTGAATAAAATATTTTAAAAAATTTATTTGATCAAATATTTCGAAATTAAAATCAAAATAAAAATTAAGACAAAATTAATATTTAAAAATTTAGAGGAGCTACAAAATTTTCTATTCCAGTCTTATTATATGATTTTAACTAAAATATTCTGTGAAGGAAGAAAAATTGGGAATAGTTTTTAAATTATAATTTTGGATTACAAATAATTACATCTACTTCTAAGTGATATTTGGTCGAAAATGGATAAAGTATTCAGCTAAGTCAAGGAAAGGAAAAAAGAATTTTCATTGCACAATAATAATAATGATAATGATGAAGATTAATGATTGGATGTTTCGTTGCGGTCAAATCATATGAAGGATCTTCTGCATGGTATAGGCGCAGGGCTAGCAACCCGTCCTTTCCTTTTGCTTGCATTACTCTGGACCAGCGTTGGTATCTATGCGCTAGAAGCCAGCTCCTTGGAGAGCTCGGAGGAAAGGCGAGTTTTGGGCCGAAGGAGAAGATGTAGTTCTACGAAAGGCAAAAACCCTACCTGAGAGTGTTTAAACTCCAGACTGCATCCAGAAACCGTTGCGCCGAGAAATGGCTTCTGTCGAGTGTTCTAGGGTGTGATTTTGGCCAGAGGAGAAGACGCTGACCAATGGAGCAGGGCGAAAGCTCTTCCAATGAGTTGTATAGATTATATTATATATATATATTATAATATATATATATATAAATATATATATATATATACTATATATATTATATATATATA
>JABUQX010133531.1:0-10000 GCA_015478945.1 Trachelipus rathkii | reverse complement strand
ACAACCTCAATATAACTCGTACTTTTCCCAAACCAGATAACCCCTTGCCTACCCACAATTCAATAATTGATATAATACACCTGTACTTATTCTTTACTCGAGGTTCTAATGGTAAGTACCGCTGCTTATCAATTCCGTGTTAGGATCTCTCAGCCGTTAAAAGAAAGTACGTCCACCAGCTATAACGAGAATGTTACAACCCCGTATTTCTCAGAGTTCGTGGAGACAACGAACTGCTTTAAAGGTAAATAATAAGTGGGAAAAAGACACAAATTAGAAAGAATATATATATATATTAATATATATATAATAATATATATATTAATATATTGATATATATATATTAATAGTAATATTATAATATATTACTAATATATAGTAGTATATATATATGGTGATATATATAATTAATTATTAATAATATATATTATTATATATTATATATTTATGTAGTAAGTATATAGTATATATTGATTGGAGTAAGCAGCTATTATTTAATGTTTAGTACTCTTTGGAAGTAAGTTTACCAATATAAAAACAATTGCTAAATAAAGGGATGTTTCTATATTTGACCGCCATCACTAATAATACGTCTTAGGCATTCATATCTGCTCTCTTCAACTTTACTGTCGATTCTAAGTATCTCTTACTCTATGAAAACGGTCATCACTCCACTCATTGGGATCACCACTCCCTACACCACAACCGGAAGTGAGTCCCAACTTTCACTATAGATGACTTGATCATAGTAGATATATGTCTCAACACTTACTGCTATATATATATGCTATTATATATAGCGTCGTAAGCGGTCCACTCACGAAGCGGTGAATATGAGATTACGACTTGCCGCGGTTCTGTCTATATATATCGTATATCGTATCCACACTTGCTATCTCTTGACGAACAACTTTATAAAAAGTAAATTACGAATTTTTATAAAGAAAGTTTAAAGTTTAAAGAATTTTTTTAGTGTCCCATTAAATGTTCTATTTTCAGATTAATTACACAATTAACGGATATATATTATATCTATATATATATATAGTAATATATTTATTATATTAATAATAAATATTATATAGGAATATTATCTTAAACTGGACTTTTATATATAATATCTAATTATTATATATTAATTTTCAAAATATGGATATTATAAAAGCTCAAAAAAATTACGATCTAGATCTTATCTATATATACGGTCAATATTAATAGACATTACTAGTGCTAAGATTAGTAGCCAAGTCCGAAAGTTATTATCGAGTACGTACTCTAAGGTAATCAAACTAATGATTTTCGTGAATTTGAATTACAAATATCAAGAAAAGATTGCCAAATGTGTCACAACAAGTTAGCGCTATTATACTAAATGTAGGTATACGGCAACACTGACTTTGAAAATAACCAATAACCTAGGTGGCAATTCATAATATATTTAAAATAATGAAAATGTGTCATCGGTGGAAACGTAGTCCTGCCAACACCTTCTCTATAAAAACGAGGTTGGTCCTGCTCTCCAGACCGAAGCAGTTGTCAACCACGCCATGCAAATTTTAATTTTCATATCACCACCATAGATAATAAATCAGTTTTTAAATTGAATTGAGAATGCATTAATTAAGGTCTGAAATTGCGCTGCAACACAACTAACGCTAATATTATATATATATATTATTATAGAATTTATATATTATATATATATATTATATATATATATTTTATATATATATATATATATATATAATTAATTATATATATATATATATATTAAGATAGATATAATATAAATATATATATTATTTAATATATAATATATTAATATTTTATGATATATTATATGCCAGCAACCTAAGAGTATCAGGCATAAGAAAAACTATATAACATCTTACAGGAAAATAAATTAACATTTGTAATTTCATAGAAATTAATTTCATCGAAGAAACTTAAAAAAAAAATAAATTATTCTATATTATTAATAACACCTGAATATTATTAAAATCTTACACCTGGCATTGAACGCTTTGATTGACCTGAAACCTGCAGTAGTTCTCAGAGAGAAAAAGGTCCATAAATACATTTTATTTGTACCTTTGTGAAGAAAATTATTTTTACTTTTTATACTTTAGGGTTCGAAGCGACGGAGGACAGAGGGGGACGAAGTTCCCCCCCGTCGTCCCGGCTTAAGCCAAGAACCCGACTCATCCAGCTATCTTTTATCCGTGTAGATTCTTTGTATTAAAAAAAAAAATTCAACATTTTGCACCTTTGCGTGCTCACTCGGAGTAAGCGGACATAGCTTCGATTCTATAAAAACTAATTTTTCACATTTTTTAATTTTTTAATGATAAAGTTTTGTTTTAATTTTTATTTTAATTCTTTGAATAAGTGATCTGATCGTTGAAAAGTTTAATGTTTCGTCTATTATATATTGTACCTGCTATAGTTTCTAGAACATGCCTCTGAAACGTATCGGGTACTGACCATATACATATATATAATATATATAATATATATAAATAATATATAATATATAATAATATATATATGTATATATAATATATAATATATTATATAATATATATAACAAATTAATAATATATATATATTATATAATATATAATAATATAAAATATTAATATTTTATATTGTATATAATATATATATATAATTAATTATATATAGAATATATATATATATTAATATATTAAATAAATATATTAATATATTTATAATATAATATATTATAAATATATATATATATTATATATATTAATATATATTTTTATTATTTTAATATATATATATATAATATATAATATATAATATAATAAATATATATTAAATATATATAATAAAATATAATAATAAATAATTTAATATATAATAATAATAATAATAGAATAATATAATAATAATAATTAATAATAATAATAAATTAAATGATATAAATTATATCAATATATAGTCTAAAGAAGTATGAGTATAAGTCGTACAACAAGTTCTCAGTCGTGCTCGTCACACACTTCGGACTTGTCCCTGGACACAATGTACAAAGACGAAGCCCTCCGCATCAACTCATTTTAAAAAGACGACAGACTTGTCCAAATCTGAAAAAAGTATTACAATCTATTTCCTCGTCCACCAGTGCAACTTGTTCCGCGGATCTTGTCCGTACACGGACAAGTCCGCGGACTAATAGGGTTTCCTCAAGTCCCTCGTGTGACTCAGGGCTTTACACTGAACCGTGACTTATAACTTGTTACGACTTTAGATTACTTTGACAATATAATTCTTGCATTTCTCAACAGTAAACACTGGTATATATATTATATCAATCGTTTGTACTTGACACTCTTCTCTCGCAAACTTACATGCCAAAAAGATCAGCAATTCTGCTGTAACCCGTAATTTCCTCACTCTAAACTAAAAGTTGTTTAGTTTCCTACTGGATTTTCGTAAGTCACCCAATCACATTATATATATATATAATATATAATATAATAATATAATATAATATATAATATAATATTAAAATAAATATAATATATAAGATATATAATATATATATATATATATATAATATTATTAATATTATATATATATTAATAATTAATATTAATATATATATAATATATATTATTAAATAATATTTTATAATATAATAATATATATATATATAGATAATATATATATATATATAGATATAATAATATTAAATAATAATAAATGTTATATAAATATATAAAAATATATATATATAATAATATATATTAATATATATATTAATATATATATATATATATATTATTATAATATTATTATATATTAATAATAATGTAAATAAATATAATATATAATATATATATATTATATGTAAATATATAATAATTAATATATATATAAATATATATATATTAATAATAATATTAATATTATAAATATATTATTATATATTATATATATTATTATATTATATTATATATATATTAAATATAAATTTTAATTTAGATAATAATAATGCAACAATAATTTTATAATATACATATACTTCACAGGACTCATGTCAAAAAGAAGATGTAAAGAAGGATAAATTTCTATTCATGGTTTTTTACTATTCTATAATAAATTATGCGTTCAGTAAATTTAAGTTCTTAAAACATCCACAGTGTTTACTGACCTGGATTTTATTATGCAAATTTGGTCATTAACTCCACTGGCTATGCACATCCAACGCTTGTTCAGAATTATATGAATAGTGTTCATCCAATGTGTATAGAGTGCTTGAGCAGGTGTGGTTAGTTAACCTTTTTTCTATACCATATATATGCGGACCAAGTTATTTTCACAGAAACTTCAAGAGAGCCATACAAATCTCATTAAATGAGAACATTAATTAACTACTTTTTAAATGATCTATGATATTTTAACTTTTTTACTCTTATGTAAAACAAATAACTATTACAACACAATTAACAGTTTACTTCTATTAAATGGACTTTGAGCTTTGAGATTATTCCAGCTATGTCTTTCAATGATATGATACTCTTTAATTATATAGCATGAAGACAGCAAGAGATTTCTACTCATAAAAATTTGAATATTACTTATCTACCTTGATGTTCTTTATAGTCAAATTTCCAGGATGAAAAGTACTTGTTCTAGTACATGATATGTCAATTTACAAAAACGACATATATAAACTTTTGCAAATTATTCTTAGCTCGGAAATGTTCCACAGAGGATAATATGAACTCCAGAAATTAATATCATTAAATAATATATTCAGAATTATGTTTGATCTGGAATGCTCAGCAAAATTTCAATTAATCACTTCAATTTTGTTTTCAATCAATCAGTTCATTGTATTGTTAAACTAGCCATCTAGCATACGTTTTTTATTAATATTATCACTAAGTGACAAATGGTTTACCTATCTGCAAGCATGCAGTTTTCTCTTTAGCAAAATTCATTTGGAAAACAGAAACGTTTCTCAAAGTAACCCTATGCCATTATTTACTAATATCTTTTATTTTTTCATTATCATTGGTTCAAATTTTCTTACTTATTCCAGAAGCACATTCTAATCTACTATCGATTGTCTATCGCTTTTTGGTAATAGACATCAAATCCTCATTTTTTCTAACTGAGTAGGAATATGAAATCACAGTAATTTAGTAAACTTAACTATATATTATGCTTATTGGACTAAATCCTTTTTGAATAATAATTATTCTATTCTATAACTTTTGTTAGTTTTTAAGTTAGATCAACTGAGATGTAGCTAGTATTAATTCGAACTAAACATGCTCATAAATAGCCAGTTGGTTTTCAAATAAAGGTAATACTCTACATATCATTTTCCTGCTTCTAAAAAATTACTGATAACGCAGTTTCAATATACCAAAATTACTACTCAAACTTCTGTCCTTTAAGAAAAAAGCTACAGGCAGCACTTCCTGAATATGGACAAGTTGTTCACCATATATGCCATCACACACAGTTATCAAATTCACAGTATATTTTCTGATTCTCACTGTCGGTTAATCTCTAAGCTCTAATTTTATTTCACACAAGTTGTAACAACCGAGCATGTCAAATAACACCTGCATATTAAAAATTTTCCCACACAGTGCCTCTTGGTGTATAATGCAGTGATATTGTAGTACAGATTTAAAAATTGCCATTGACTTTACCTATCATTGACGGAGATTCCGCTCCTCAGGCAATATCTAATTAGTTGCTAAATCATTAATTATTCATGCATTTCTAGGCAATGATATTTCCTTTTCCAAATGTCTGATCCCTTGTTTACCATGCAAGACTCCAGGACTTGCAATCCTCACAAAGACATTAAAAAATATCATAGATTGCTCTTATAAAAAAGCTTAACGGGCAACATCACATATGTCCCGGGATTCAATCAAAAAGCTAGAGAAAAGAAATACAAGCATGGACAAGTTCTTCAGTGCTTGAAATACATCCTGAGAGAGTTCCTCGATACGTCTCGTAACTGTCTGCCTTGATATAGCACTTTCGTCTGCTTTCCTTTCAATACCTTTTTGTGCCAGATGTCGTAAAAATATATGGGAGACCAAGGCGTACAATTGTTCGTTCCCCTCAATCCCAGACAGAATCTTTTTGTTTTGCCATGCTCAATATAAAACATTATATTACGCTTCTGTCATTCGCCACCGTCTATCATCCAGACCTTACTCAAGAAGATAAATTATATTTTGCCTTCTTTGCTAGAATTACTTCCTTTTTCACTTAGTCAACATATTTCTTTACTCGAGGGACTACAGACGCAAAGAACAAGCTCATAATTTTCTTCTATGTTAGTCTGATGCTGTGTTTTTATAGAGGTTTGTATCTATTAAAATCATCTTCTATTAGGTGAAAGAGTACTTTCACAACAACTGCAAAACTGGTTTCCTGTACGGTCAATTACGACATATAATTAATTAGCACAAATACATTATATGTTTTACAATAAACACATTGCTTTATATTCTTATTGTTCGTCAGATGTAACAAAATTTCACTGTGATATTAATATATTTTAGTTTTATAAATAGATTTTGTAAGAAATTAGATGCGTCGTGAGTCTAGTATAGATTATTAAAAATCTCCCAAAAAGATTAAAAAAACTCCGTAAGGCAATGCGCCACTTTATTATTATCCCAATTGCGCCACGTGGCGCATGGCCATGGGTTGGGCCCACCCGCTGTGAGAAATGCTTATGGCATTCACACTATATTCTAATGAAGGATGTCGGCATCCGCGGGTGTGAAAGGTGCATGGACAGGTGATGTAGTAGATTTAATAGGAATGGTCAAGTACAACAATTTCCTTATAGGGTGTAATAAATTAGTGGAAAATTCTCCGATGTGAACAGCGCCGTTAATATTTAATAAATGAATTGAACAGAGAAATGAAGAAGATATTAAGACAAAAGAATTATATAAGTAATAATTGAATCAGAATTATATAAATAGAATAATATATTACAGTAAAAGAGAAGAAGTAAATAAAATAAGAAGTAATGGTATTATAGAAAAAATGTAATGAATATGTATAATAAAAATAAGTAATAAAATTGAAACGAAAAGAAATAACTCTAAAGAAACATTGAATGAAAACAAAAAAAGAAGAAAAAGAGAAAAAAACAAGAAGAAAAATAATGAGAAATTTGAGAAACTGTTTATAACTTAGTTGGAAATTAAGAAAGAAATTATAAAAGAAGAGAAGAAGAAGAAGAGAAAGAAGAAGAAAAGAAGAAAGAACATAGAATTTAGGAGAAATATATAATAAGTGAAAAAAGTAAAAAGAGGAAAAAAAAGATATAGAAAGTAAGAGAAGAGAAAAAACACGAATTAAGAAGAAAAGTGAAGTAATAATTAATGAAATAATACGAACACAATTAATATAATTAATAATTAAAATAATAAGAGATTTATGAGTGGAGTATGATCAAGTCTCACAATTAGCCCTATCAATGGGGTGCGCCTTCCCCCTATACGCATGATAAGACTGAGAGAGCGGGGGGCGGGGCCCCAAGAGGATGGGGTCTATCGGGTGGGGGACATGCAGGACCGCCGGTGGTACCGGGGGTGGTCTGGACCTCCCCCACTGGACCCATATGTCGTCAGATGATTCCATGAGACAAATGCAAGAGGAGAGACAAGATGGAAGCCTTTTGACATAGAAACGCATGGAGTATACTATAAGACAATGCGGGGAGGGTGTGCCGCCCGACCCCCTGTGCGGGACTACATCGGCGATCGATTAGACTCATGGGTCACGGTCTAGCGGCGTCTCACGATGGGTAGAGGACTAACCCCATATGAGACCGCGGGCACCTGGCAATGGAGATACTGAGCTGAAGGCTGATTCTATCGTACGGACAGAGTCTACGACACACCCTTTTACCCTCCCTGTCGCTTGGTTTGTGGCGGCAATTATCCGCATCGGAAGATTAAGTTAACATATTCGGAAGGTGCAGATCACACAACGTGGAGGCTGGACGTAGATGTACTGCGTGTCACGAAGGGCCGGGCCCGTCTAGACAAAGGCCTCAGTAGAGCTTTGCTTTCCGGGCGGGGACCAGCTGTGACGGCGGGAATGGTAAGGTTGCCTGGGCGCATTCCACCCGTGCTACATCACCGCTCCACGGATGTATACCAGGCTCTCACGCTCGATACGCAGTGACGGCATACGATGGGCGCGCATTCCGAACCAGGCATTGTAAAAATAAAAAAAGAGAACATATATCGGAGACGATGGAGTAGTAGCACCAGCTTACCTCGTAAAACATCGGCGACGCGCTTAAGTGATAGGACAGTTGTCGAGTTACGCACTTATGCTAATCTGCTCAGGAGTAGGATTAATAGGTAGGGATGTGGAAATGTTGCAATTTAGAGTGAGATGAGCACGGCATGGCAAAAAAGAATTAATATAGATGATAATTAATATTTACGTATTATCATACGCCTCCGATTATATGATTTAGATTAAATATATATTGCATTAAACATATGTTTAATAAATGACAGTAAGAGTAGGAATAGATAACACGAGTATAGGGAGATAATATAGGAGATATTCTAATTCCGCCAGATACATATTAGAATAAAGAGAGAAGAGATAATATTAAGATAATCGGAGGACAGCAACATAAACAGAATGCAGAGGCCGGTAGGAACAGGGTGAGGGCATAGGCTAGGAGAGTAAGGGAGGTAGTTAGGTGAGGATGGTGTTATGTAGAGGAGGAGAAGCACGTGGTAAAGGGACGGGATAACCGGAGGGACGAAGGAGGTTGAAGAAGAAAAAAAATGAAGAAAAAGAAGAGGAGGAAGGAAGAAGAAAGAAGAAGAAGGAGAAGTAAGAAGAATGAAAAGAAGAAAGAGTATAAATAAGAGAACCCTTTGATGAATAATAAAATATAAAGATAGAGTGATTATAAGATGCTATAAAAGTATTAGATATGGAGAGGGCAGATACGAAAGAAATATAGAGAGTAAATACATAATGTGGGTGGTTAAAAACTCCAAATGGAGTGAAACATGGTAATATAGAAATCCAAGAAAATAAATGGGGACAAATTTGAATAATATAATGAATTAGGATAATGAGTATGTTATGTATAGATATATAGGTAAAGAACTACATAATTTTGTGATAGATAGAGATATGAGTGAAAGATATTAAGTGCAGGAAAACGGAGAGATAGGCTGCGAGGCGGAAGGTCGGGTGAGCAAGGGGGTTCTCGAGCACGCTGTTGAGAGACCCCTGCCCGACGCGGTGGTACACCGGAACGCCCTGAGCGACCCCCCGAAACCTGAGGAGGAGTAGGTAGAAACACATATTTGCGGAAAGGATAAAGAAAGATAGTAGATAAGATAGATATATAGATAGGATAAAAAGAATATATAGAGAGAGAAAAACTGCAGTGCAGGGTGACCCGAAGCGCCTATCGAGGAAGCGGGAAAAAAAAGGAAGAGGCGAAAAAGGAGAAAAAAGAAAGAGAGGGAAAAAAAGGGAAAAGAAGATGAGGAAAAGGAGAGACAAAAAAAGAAAGAGGGAAGCCGCCCAAAGAACCGAGACCGGAGGCAGGATATAGAATCGTAACTACACAAACTTGAGTAGTAGAAAAAAAAGGGAAAAGGAGTAGAAGAAACGATATAAGAGATAGGTGGGAAATAAAGAAAAGATATGCGAGAGAAAGGCGTGCAGGAATCTGGGTGCAAATAGGGAAAACTACTGTAATGAGAGAGAACGCGGGAAGTGCAAAGTATAGGGAAACAACCAACACATCAACATACGTCAAAAAAACAACAACAAACAACGACAGACATGCAACAACCAAACAATGACACAGAAAAAAAAATTAAACAAACAACGAACCTAAGGAAAAATAAGATATTTAATAGTTAATAACAAAAAAGAAAAAAGCTATAAAGAAGGACAAGTTAAATTGAATTAGGAAAGAATATAAAGA
>JABUQX010133530.1:32500-34889 GCA_015478945.1 Trachelipus rathkii | reverse complement strand
AATATATATATATTATAATATATATATATAGATATAATATATATATATAATATATATTAGTATATATATATCTTCTCTTTCTTTCTTTCTCTCCCTTCTATTTTCCCAAGAATGGAGTAAGGTGCGTAACGAGCATCGAAAGAAAAGCAGTAGGAGAACCATGACATAAGTCGAAAGGAAAGCCCAGCCCTACCGCCCCCCTCTATACCTTATAGTGAGAACTCATCGCAGTCAGAAAATCCCACCCTAAAGCTTCATGGACAGCGATGGACCCTCACTATGGTAATCGTCCATGGTAAGGGTTCATCCCTTGGCCCAGGTGGCCCACAACCATACCCCCTCACAACCCCCGCCATTCACTCCTGTTATACACTTTCTTCTCGCCTTTACCAAACTCAGATTTCTCTCCTTCAACCATTCGTTACTGACTCAATCCACTTTTTTCAGTCTCCCAGCCGGTCGGTCCCAACACACTCGCCACTATTACATCCGCTGAACCAACCGACTATTAAGTTCATCCTTTCCACATGACCAAACCATCTCACATACTTTCATTTATTCTTCATTTTTAACCCCTTTCTTCAACCACACCCTCTCCGCTAATCACGTAATCATTCCTCATTTTAAATCATTCTTCTCACACCCTAGCAGCACCTCAAGATTGTCTATCTGAACACATTGAACTTTAGATCTATACTTCTTATTCCAGAACCATAGTCTCACTACTATACAATAACACGGTAACAACATACCCTCATGGTAGACCTAGCACACTCAAGACTGAGTCCTTACATTCACCAACGATTAATTGCACCAGCCACCTTCCTGCCATTTCACAACTTTCCTACTACACTTGCATCGTCCGTTCCCTTCTCATCCAACATATACCCTAAATATTTAAAACTCAGACACTGTTCCAGCTGCTCACCATCTAACATAACTTCACCACTGAGTAGTGTCCTCACTCACAACCATAACCTTACTCTTATCCACGTTTACTTTCAAGCCCCTCCTTTTACACACCCTGCCAAATCTCTCTACCAATCCTCTCAAACTCTCTTCAGATTCGCCACACAGAACCAAATCATCCGCATATATAGGTAGGGCACCCTCCACTCATCTCCATTCTCCATCATTCTAACACCATTTCCTGCCATCCCCACCTCGAATTCTTTCATAACCCCATCCATATACAAAATTGAATAACCAAGGAGACATAACACAACCCTGTCTTACTTCGCGCCGTTAATCCTAAACCAATCACCAGTGACACCATTTATTCTTACACACGCTTCACTATCGTCATAACATACTTTTTGACTCCATTCAGAAGCCTACCACCAACACCATATATCACTAACACCTGCCATAAACCTTCCCTATTAACTCTATCGTACGCCTGTTGCAAATCCATAAAACCTAAATTCAATTTATAATTCTTCTCCCTCATTTTCTCAATCATTTGTTTCAATGTAAAGATTTGATCCACACATCCTCTACCACTCCTAAACGCACCTTGTTCTTCACCAATCGTCCTTCAGTCACTCGACGCACTCTTTCGGACAAAATATACCAGCATATTACCTTCCCTACAACACTCAATAAACTGTATTCCATTATATAGTTCTTACAGTTTCCCCTTATCTCCCTTACCTTATATAAGGGTATATTACCGCTCTCCTCCAATCCCTTGGAACTAACCCTCTATAAACGCTTTATTACACAACTTCCAAATCCAATCAATCACCATCTCGCCTCCGTTCTTGATCATTTCACCAGTAATTCATCTATACCTGCAGATTACCATTCTTCAACTTTTTTCACTCTACCCCATTACCTCCTCCTTACTAATAACCTCATCCCAAAATACCTATTCCTTCTTGCACCATCAAACCCACACACATTCATATCACCTCTTCATTACTGTTAATATTGTGCAGATGTTCGAAGTGTTCTTTCCACACTACTCTCACACCCATTTCAATCATTACAAAAGGCACCATCCCTATCATTATTCTAAGCAGATTTCCCCTTTTCTCATTCTTAACCTTTCGCGCTTCCTTCCAGAAGAGCTCCTATTTTTCCTTTAAAGTCCCCATTCATCCCCTCCAAACGTGTTCCATTTACCTCTGTGTTTGCTACGTATACACCTTTGGAGTATTCTTTTTTTCCTCCTTATATAATTCCCAAGCATCCTTTCTTTTTGAGTCTTCATCATTTGCTTTTAGTACATTCAAACCACGTCTACTTTTTTACCTTTAACCGCTTTCATCACCTCTTCCATTCGCACCATTTCACTGTTAAAACATTATTACTCCTACTTTAGCAACATCCAGATACTTCCTTTGCACTACTCAAATGCTTCCTTCATTTGCCCCCCAGATTGTTC
>JABUQX010133530.1:0-20000 GCA_015478945.1 Trachelipus rathkii | reverse complement strand
AAACAATAATAAAATAAAATTAGTTTGACTTGCAAATGATCTGATATATAAATAATAATAATAATAAAAATTTAATCAAATTTTAATTAAAAATTAATTTAAAAATTTACAAAAATTTAATTTAATTTAATTTTAAATTTAATTAAATTGTAATGGTCGATACTACTTACGCATTCGGTTCTTTATGAATTAGACGAATGAAATTTACGCGTTATGATTATTATTAGTTTCTATGAATTTAAAATAAATTCTAAGAAATTAAAAATTTAAAAATAAAGTTTAAATTTGAATAATCTTCCGAAATTTCTAAGTATAAATATTTACAAAAAAATAAACTTTAAATTTGTTCAGCGTTTATTAAATCTAGAATTTTATATTTACTTTAAATTCTATATATTATTTTCTTTTTATTATCTCTGTTGCTGAGATCAGAATGAATTCCTAATGGGCTTGTTCCCCCTTATATATGCTCAAGATTTCTATTATCGGGTTTTTCCTCGGAAACCCATCCTGTTATTGAGGGATATTAAAAAGGAAATTTATATGAAAATAGGTTGCGAAATTATATAAAAATTATCGAAATTAAATTATTATATGTT
Organism: Trachelipus rathkii; assembly: GCA_015478945.1. Taxonomy (NCBI): domain Eukaryota; kingdom Metazoa; phylum Arthropoda; class Malacostraca; order Isopoda; family Trachelipodidae; genus Trachelipus; species Trachelipus rathkii. Next base: position 19,401 of record JABUQX010133530.1, on the reverse strand, counting down.
ATTAGTTTTGCAATGGGTTTTACCCATTGTGAAATATTAAATAATTAAATGATATTTGATATAAAAATGGATTTTCCAAATTGTGAAATATCCTGTAAATTCAATAATAAAATACATTTAATAATTATTATTATGGTAATTTGATTATTTCAAATAAATAAATTTTCCAATTGCGCAATCTAACTTTTCAGGTGCCCCCCATTTAATTTTAAACTATGTTAAAATTTACTAATGTAATGCGTGAACAAATGTTAAAAAACAAAAATAAAAATTACAAATTATTATGTATTATAAATTAATTATCTTGTCTGGATAGTAACGTATTGCAGCAGTACTGGAATGTGACGGAGCACAGAGTTGTTGATGTTATCTTGAAATCTTCATTTTCCGTCTCAATTCCAAGCCTTTGTTTCGAATGTATCTTTCTATCCTCTTTGACTTATCCCAATTGCAATATCCTGTACCTTGAAAAGAAATATCAGCAGCAGTATTGGGTCTCAAAAGGATGGAAAGATTTACATGTGTTATAGAGTGTAAGATAGAATCAAGTTTTGTAAAAGGTATTATTAAAGAATAATTTAGTAAAATTTTCAAACTAGTATATGTTGTAGAAGTAATTGTGCTTGATAGAAACGTTGTATTATAATGTCATTTGAAGCATTATATTGTAAGGTGTTGTAAACATTGTGTTTTACTGTCACTGTTGAATGTTGTAAACAGTGTTTGAGTGTGGTTGTATTAATTGTTATTACATGTTAATGATTGTGGCAAATTATTTTTAATATTAAAAATATTAAAAATTGAAAAATAAATAAAAAAAAATTTCTAAAATAAATAAAAACATTTAAATTCTTCGGTGAATTTTACCCTATTTTGTTTATTACAAATTTTTTTATCATTTATCAACACAAAAATAAAAATATTAATAGTAAATTATCAATTAGTTGCAGGGACTATGAAAATTACTAAGTTCTGATGAACAGGGACAATATTAAAAATTCAAACTAAAATTATTTGAGAATAATTTGGTAATTAAGTTTATGAGAAATATTAAATAAAAAAAAAATTAAAATTCTTAGATTATCTAAAAATTATGTTAAATTATTAGATATTAATATTATTAAGATTATTAAAATTTTTATGTTCATAAAATATAAATTATCTTTATTACTTATTTTACGCTATGACGGTATGTTGATTTTGTATGATCAAGTTCATCCTTAGTACTTAATATAATATTAATTAAAATCATATTATATTCCAAGGATAAATTGGATCATAGTTTATTTCTTGTATTCTACAACGAGTTATGAAATTGGTGGTATTTCTTAACCAGAATCTGCTGATTCATCATTAACAAACATTGTCATCAACTTGTCTGCTAGTGACGAACCACATGATTTTGGAAAGTAGTTTCCCATTTGAGCTATATCAGGTGTTTAACAAATCTTTATTTAAGATTATAAATATTATTAATAGTAAAATTATATTATTAAAGTCAACCGAAAAAATATTATCAAACAAAAATTGTGTTGGTTAAAAAATAAAATGTTAAATGATGATCTCCTGCGTAGCTATTTATGTTATGAAAGGGAAAATATACTGCTCTAAAATTTGTAAATAATTTTGGAACAACATACTCCTCCTTTCCTACGAATATTCCATTCGCCTTGTAGATCCTTGTCGCCTAAAGCGATTCCTTTTACTTTCTTTAATTATTTTTATATATATAGGGTTTGTGCTGTACTCCGAGTTAATGGCTTCGAGGGGTAGCTCCTATACAATCACTATACAATTGCATGGCACAATATAATATGTATACATTGCTCCACTCAAATGTACAGCGATGGCACAAAGTGAACCTTGTGATACCTGAAGTGTACCTAACATTGTTACTAATGTCATTTATTAAAAATTAACCTTGAAAAGATTAATAAAATTACAATATAGTTATTAAATACTTCTTATTAAGTACTTTAAATGACTCGGCATTTGAAATTTAATCAACTAGAAAAAAAAATATTGAAAATCAAATTGAAAAATGTACAACTACTATTGTAATTAAAATTTTACTTATGTCCATGCATATGCATAAATAAATAAATAACTAAATAATTAGTTAGTCAGCAGTGTATGTTATGCTGTGTGTACATACAAATAAAAGTTTTAAGAGTACTGTAACTATAGTACTATATATGTACATAACCATATGTATGTGCGCTGGCGTTACTGGTATGTAACCTTCTAGTATGTATCCTACTAGTGTGTAACCTACTAGTGTGTAACCTACTTGTGTGTAACCTGCATGTAGGTATTTTATGCTAAAAGTGAAATATTTAAAAGTTATAGTAACGTTTCTGTTTTCATTGTAACAAAAAATTTTAAAATATTACGTGTGTTGTTGGTCAGACTGAGTTCAACAGTATTAATGTTGTGTGACCTTTTGTAACTAGTGCTGTATTAAAACAAAAAAAAAAATTTATATTGGAGTTACTAACATAAGATTGTTAGAAATCTAAATGAGTTTGTTTACCATATTAACGTGACATATTGTTATTCAAACTGTTATTCCAACGGTAACATTTATCAAAATTACGAATAATATTTATCGGTGCCAACTGAGAAAATACTACTAAATTGATTAGTATTGATAAAAATACTATTTATTCGTGAAAGTATGACACCTATGTATATACATGTATACTGAAAAATAATACTAATACTGAAAAAATAATATTGAAAATATGCGTTAGTAATATAATCATTAAATTGTGGTTTGGTGATCAAACATGTACAAAGTTATGTTTGATGTGGGTATCTGTTTGACTGAATGTTTCTGTCCTAATGAAAATCGTAAATGGCATTAACAAGTGATATATTAAAGCATGTTATTTGTGTTTATTTCAACAAGGAAAATTATCATGATAAAGTGGTTAATATTTGACCACTAATAATATTAGTAACTGTTTCTGTACTAAACAATGTGAAATTGTATTATTTCAATAGAAAATTATCTTGATGCGCAAATTTTTGTAGTATTATTGTAAAACATTTGAAAATAAAATTATGTTTATTTATTGTGGGGAGATGCTTTGATAGGATGCCACAAACAATGATATGGAGGAGGTTATATACATATGTACAACATCCTCAATATCACCAGTTGTAGTTCCTTATTAGTTAACTCGTTGACGAGTTTTCACACAATTTGTCTAGTTTCTAGTTATCTGACTAGAGCAGACATTCCTTTCTCTTAACGTACAAGAGGAATATTTCCTTTGGCTTGGTAACTAAAATTATTATTTTTACCCTTTGCTTTTTAGCTAGCTTGTGATTTATTTCCTCTTGCCAGTCTGCAACTAAATGCATTGTTCTGTTTATTTATCGTCTAATTCTATTTAGAATCCTTTGAAATTGAAAATGGTATATATTTACCTTATATCTACATTAAATATTTGGATTTCTAGTGTTTGATGTTTTTAAATGATATACAACCTCAACTTAGGTACTCTAATTCCAATTCTATTAGAATCCCCATAAGTTGAAGTGGTATACTACTTCAATTCCCGTTTTAACGCTAAGTTGCTGGTCTTTGATATTGGAGTCACACCTCCTTCTTCTAATTTATGTTTCCAGCTATTATTTTTTTACTGTTAGAGTCACGCTTCCTTCTTCTAAATTTATATTCTTTATTGCTCTTCATTGTCAGAGTTACACTTCATGGTCAGAGTCACAATGTCTTTCTTTACAAGTTTACATTTCCATTGTTAAATAGTTTTAATATCTCCTTTGTAAAAGGTTTCATCTTTTCTTTCTTAAAGATGTTCTGTTTATTATCTGAATGGATATACAGGTCTTTTTACTAATCTCACTACATTTGTCCTGTATTCATCTATGTTTAAAATATATATTTATTTATATGTTTCCTTTTATTTTCATTATATGAATCTCTTAGCTTGAAGCTTGTTTATTATTATTTCTGCTTAAGAATATCTGTTTATGTCCCTTTTCTCTATAAGATCTTCTAAATTTTCTACTTAAGAAGATAGTTCATCTATACACATATGTTCTGAGGTATGCCATTGGAAAATCTTGCTGCTTTAACTAAATTATTAATCTTAATTTTAACTACTGGGAGTTTGTGGTAGGATCTGTACCACGTTCTGTGTTTATCATGTTATTATCAGGTAGTATTCATACCTTGCCTTGCTCCTTTTTCCATTTGATCTATTGTGATCTGGATACTCAGGCGGATCCTTCCTTTGTAACCTTTTCACAACGCCAACTTTCAGTGTGAGCTTGGTAAATTCTGATGGCTATTGGATGATGGTGTGATGCCCAGTTAGTTGAAATAGAATGAGTACTGCAGATAATAGTGTACATTAGTTGCCTAACACTCATCCTTGTTCAGCCCAAGGTGCGCGAGGCTGCTTCTTACATTTTGCCATTTTAGTTTCTATGGTGTTCTGGTGCTTTTTATGTTTCTTTCAAACTGATAAAAATATTAACAAATAGGTTGCCTAAATCCTGGAATATTTTTCCAATGTATCCCGGATCATGGAATATTTTCAATGTTTTTGGATGTTTCTTTATGCCTCTCTTTACACTTTACGTGTTAGTTATTATTTCTTTACCTCTTCATACATATTGTGTCTAAATGTTCTTAAGTTTCACCTGTAATTTCTGGTGTATATTTATCTAAAATAGATTTTACCATGGGTATTTTATTATTAATGTCTTTTATTTCTTTTCTGATCTATTTCATACTTTGCTTCATATCTTGTGTTAGGTCTGAAATTTCAAGATTGGACTCATTTGTCCTGAGGTTTTAAGCTCTATTCCAACTTTGAGTTTGTATGTAAGGCCTATACACACAATCTCTTGGATCTTGTTCTTTCTTTCTACACATAGATATTCTGCTTGTATGATCAGATATATTTGCATAAATTTATGGTTTTGTGAAAGGTCGTTGTCCCCCTGATCCTTGTATTCAGCTTTGAGTCTGAGTTTCATGAAACTTCGGGAGTTAGGTCATTCCCTTACTTTCCCGTATTCGGGCTCCCGATTTCTCTTTCTTCTACAGACTGTTACGCTTCACTTGGTCAGGTTACCTTCAGTACCTCAATTAATCATTTGTCATTAAATTTTCTTATTTACTTATATCAATGTACTATAAATTTTATTTATAACTTTTGATAGCTATCTTGCTATCTATCATGCTATGCATTTTCTATAGCTTCTTTTCAGGACTTTTATTATTTCTTAATGTGATGGTTATCTCTAACAACTTCTCCGTGCTCTTCCATCTCCCTCTTCCTTTAAGCCATGGAAGAAAGTAAATGTACAGTGCAGGGAAATTGTTATTAACAACTCTTCACTGTGGAAACTTTGTTCAATGTTTCTTAATTTCTGTTATTGAATTTATTATTAACATCTTTTTAAATTTATTTCTTACTGTATCGCATCTTATCTGAATTCAGGGTAAGAAATTAGAACTGAAGTCATTCCTTCTTTATCCCAATTCTGAAATTGCTATCGCGCGCAATTTCCTTGGATTCTGCTCTCTGTTCCTTCCTTCAGATGTTCTGCTTTAGGTTATCGGATTATATATGTTTATTTATCATTATTAATTTATTCTTACATCTTAGATGTGCTGTGTGTTCACCATTTTGACTTATTTTCAAAGAGCTTTACTACTTATCGAAGAGTAAGTATCAGAAGTGGAGTTTTCTCTCCTTTATCGCCTGTATGAGGAAGTGGCTTACGCTTTTTAATGCAGCCTCGTAGGCCTTCTTGCTTCCTTTTCTATCGTGAGTGTTGCGTCTTCTACTGACTTGTCTTAATGATGTTACATCTTAAATTATTCTGACTATTATATGCTAGACGAGTGTGACAATGACTGATGTTTCTTCTGCTTCACCAAGGTGATCCCAGTTTGAAGAGCTTCGCTTCATGGCAGAGTTTCGAAACTTAAAAGTAGGATCATTTTCCAGGAGTTTTTAACCTCTTTCGCTTTATAAGCCTTCTAAGTGTCGTATCCTCATGCCTTCAGCTTTTGTTCTTCTAACATTCTCGGTTGCCCTTGGTGGAGGCATTAGCGTTCTTCTTCTGAATTCTTATTATTATGGAACTCTTTTAACAATGTGTGACTATTAACTGTTATGCGCGGTAGTGTATGCGCCTTTCAATAATTGTTTTTGCACTTAAATGTTATAGTGCTATTAACGCTTTGGTGGCATGATGTTCTTCCATGCCTTTTTGGGTATAACGCATCGTCTGAAGTACATATGCTTCTTTAAGCTTCCGCGTTTTCCCCAAAAATTGTTGCACGATGTGATATGGTGCATAATGTGCAGTACGCATCCATCTCCTCCTTTTTAAACTTTTCAGACAATATGATAGAATGCTATGCACAACCAATCGTACTTTCCCGATAAGTACCTTTCGTCTGAGATCAATGTCCTACTCAATCAGACGGATCATCCATACATCTCCTTAATCCTGATCAAAGTATATTTCGATCAAAGGACTTAGGTCAAAGACTTCTTGGATTTTAGAAGTCCTTGTCTGAGCTTGGGTCAGACCAATGTAAGCAATGCTCATTCTTATTTAAAAGAGTGAGCACGCTCGGGACAAAATTAGCCATTCGTCTGAACTTATATCAGACAGGCTATGCTCATTCTCGGTGTGGAATACCGAATGATGTTTGAGCTCGGGACAATTGCTTTTCATCTGAGCCGAATCAGGCGGTATTAAGATGAATTAAGCTGGAACCGAAGTGTGTTCCCTCGCCATTATTTAAACTATTTACTATGTTTTAATGAGCGGTGATAGTATAATATATTATAGCAATGTATTTTCCAAAATTCTAATCTTTTTAACTTTAATTTTACAGTGTCCTCCGCCATCGGCGGGTCTAATTTTCCAAAATAAATCTATCTTTTCGAGCCTATGTGAACTCGTGTATCAGTTTTATATATATTAAATGAGTAGCGGTGTGGCTTTCTACAGCCATTGAAAAAATATTCGTTGTTTCAGCCTTGTAAGAGTTAATTCTTAGGCCTTCAAATAATAATTACATAAACGATTATATAGGGTGCTTTCATTCGGCCGTTTTCATAGCCTTTAGCCCCTTTCATTTTACTTATTTTTAATGCTCTTATTTGAGCCAATTTCTCACTTTTAATATAAGTGTCTTAGTGCCAGATTTGTTGTGTTTTCGTGCCAATTCTTCTAGCTTCTATAGCTAATATTACCGTTATAAGGTTGTTAATTTTCATGGCTCCTTGGAGCTTAATATAAATCTATATGACTTCTAGGTGCGCCTTTGGTTCTTCTGCAGGCATGTGGGCCTGTAGGCATCCAAAAATTCTACAAATCTCTATGTATAGCTTCGATCCTTTCGGCTTACGTGGCACGAGTATACCAGTCACTAGTACCTCGGCATCGGACCAATTAATACTCGGTCAACGACGACTTACGGCTGTCTTCCGCTGCCTAGTGCGTTTTAATGGATTATCCATCGGATCACTTCACACATAGGTGTTCTTAAACATTCAAGCTTGGATACTCCGATCGTTGGTTATTAGTGGTATTAGTACTGGATTGGGTTTCTACAGACTTCTTAGTGGTTGTCCATTCCTCTGGAAGACTGAGTTATCATCTTTCTTAATATCACTTTTTGGCCTTTGATCTTTTCTCAATCTAAATGTGTCTGTTTCTTTGACAGTTTTCCACAGACGTTTTCAGGACTTTCATTCATGTCCTCGCACCTTATATTTCCCATGCACATGGTGCATGTAAACATATACACATATTTTTAAACGTGTATTAATTAATAACTATGTTTATAGGTTTGGTACTTTGCCTACCTATCATACTGTGACTTTATAAATTAGGCACTATGTATATATATATAACTATGTATATAAATAAAATACTATGTTTTGTATTAGTTAATAACTATATTTATAGGTTTGGTACTTTGCCTACCTAACATACTGTGACTTTCATAATTGGGCACTATGTATATCTATATCTATGTATATTAATAAAATACTATGTTTTATAAGTTAGGCACTAAGTATATATATAACTATGTATATATAAAAAAAATACTGTGTTATTTAAGTTAAACACTATATGTAGGTATACCTAAATTACTGCCAAGTGATATATATTTAAATATATATATTTATGTGAAAAAGGTTTGACATTATTAGTGTCAGTTTTTTAACTATTCATTTTACCTAATTTAACTACTCATCTAAAAATATATATATATAAAATTGTAATTTAAAAAATATGAGAGAAAATAAAAATAAAAATATTTATTATATTGGTTAAATATTATTTAAACTATTGGGCTTATAAATAGAGACCGTATGGTATTGTACCAGGTGTGTCAACGGTGCTCTAACGCCGGTGGTACGCTATTCGGTACCAGCGTTTGGTGCGATATATTCTCGCATTACTCTCTTTCCCATGCGAAAGTTTCGACGCAGGCTTCTATTATACCCTCTCGCATGGTCCTGCCCCCCTTTATATGAGATCCTAATCGTCTCGGGGCCTAGTCCGCTGTCCATATTCGCGGGCTTTTGCCTATCTTGGTATGTGTATCCGACTATTTTCGGTACTGTAAGATTTTCTCTCTTAGGGCTTATTTCCCCATTGCTGATAGAACAATACTTTTCTAGCTGTGCTAATAAGTACCTTTCATACTCTGTACCAGAGCTTGATGTGGTATCATTGCCCTTCTTTACTTCGTTCGGAGCGGTTTTATACAAATCTACTTTATCCCATTTGTTTGGGCAGTGAGAGGTTTGAGTTTTTTCTACTTCATCCTCATTGGAGTTTTCATTTTCTGACAGCCAATCTTTCATTACATTATTTACTTTATACTTTACTTTAGGATGGCCTTGTCTATTTAGACTTTGGATCGGTCTTGTGCGCTGTCTGCCTCTCTCAAAATGACTATTATTGCTCCATCTATATCTTCTCCTAGGAGCGTTATTTTGCTCCCTATATTGCCATTGTCTTTTTTCAGGGCTTATATTGTTATTTCTGCTCCTATTTCTCCTGCTAAACAACTGTTCTAAACTGTTTCTGCCTCTATGGCTATATGTATCATAACTCCGATATGTCTTCGGATATTCTTCGTCCGAACATTCATACAGATGTTCATTCTCTCTTTGATTACTTTCTCCATTTTTAGCATTAGCTATTTTATGAAGATTAACTACGGCTCCTGACGTTTTAAATGTGTTTTTGGCCTGAGGATTGATTTGACCTCTGATTGTTAGTTGTATCATATTCTCTTCTATGACCATTTTATAATTTTTCCCAATGATCTCATCTTTCTCTTTCTTTATCTCTTTATCTCCCCTTTCTTCTCTTAATTTTCCCTTTATTTCTATAGCCAATGAACTTTTCTCTTCTTCTTTCATGTATTTTACTTTCCTATATTCTTCATTCCATTTTTGGAGTTGTTCATTCATTTTATTTATGTTACAATCATCTACATTCCAACTCGGTTTACTTTCCTCTCTTTCTTCAGCCATTTTCCTAACACCTTGCTCTCCTGGCACTAAAATATGTAAATTGGGTGCTGTATGTGAGTCTTCGCGAGTGCTTTTAATCACTAATGTTTTTAGGGGTGCTTAGTGGTACTTTGTGTGGTCCTCTGCCATCTACCACTACTACTACTACTACTAAGCCTTCTGCTACTTGACTACAAGTGGCTTTTTACTACTAAAATACCTTACTTAGCATTCACCTCTCGAATTCTATATCACACTAAAACTATATAAAACTACCCGTAAAATTACGGTATTTATAAATATATATATATATAAAATATATATATATATATATATATATATATATATATATATATATATATATATATATATATATATATATATATATATATTTATATATATATATATATATATATATTATATATAATTTAACTTTTTATATATATATACAGTTAGTATAGGGAAAATATGGTATATATATATATATTATATATATATATATATTATGTAATCATCAATCACCTTTATTCGTTAATATTAAGTAAGATTTCGTATTAGGTGCATTTAAGATAGGGTGGATCCATTAAGATAACATGGGGGGGGGATATGATTTTGTGTTAAATAAATTTGACACTTATTGTAAAGAGCTACAAAGACTAAAATAAAAATCAAAACAAACACGCTTTCTTCATTTTTGGTGAAAATGAAGAGTGGATTAAAAAAAAGAAGTTCCTTTTATTTTACTAATTTTAAATTGAATATGAATTTTTTCCACCTTCTATATGATCAGCATAATCATACACACACACATGTATTATTATTTTTTAATTACGAGGTGTATTTCTATATATATATATATATATATATATATATATATATATATATATATATATATAGATATTATATATATATATATTATATATTAATATATATATATATATATATATATTAATTATTATTATTACTATTTGCTTTGAAAGTTTTGCCTTTAGAAGCGTAGTATTCTTTACAATATATCAATGCCGGATGTGAAAAATTGATAATAATGTCCAATTTTATACACAGGATGTTACGATATGATTCTTACTTTTGTGTTTTAGCGCTTATAGAGAAGAAATTTTATAATAATATTCTATGTGAATGATGTGGTCGCATAAGAAATTAATCTTTAATGTATTAGAAATTAATTTTTGCTAAGATGAAAATTAATTTTTACTGAGATGAAAAATGTGAAAAATTTAAAAATTTTCTATATATCTTTTCCTTTATATTTTATTATATTTTCTACTAAATATATAGCTTGTGGTGAAATTTTACGTGAAATTTAAGAGTTTTATAATAAAAATGGTTTCTTTTATTCAATTATTTTTATGGAGAGAAAAAAAATTTGTGTAAATTTTATTGTGATTTGTGTTTTATGTTTTATAAAACAACTGCTATGTGCCTATTTTAACTTCGTGGTGTTGTAACTAATTTTTGGCTTAAGAGGAATATTTAGAAGAATTTGAATATTATTTTTGTCGGGAAATGGAAGAAAAAGTACTGCGTGATATTATCTTTCCGCGATACATGCACAAAGGATTTGGAAGGAGTTTTCATTATTATATCATATATATATATATATATATATATATATATATATATATATATATATATATATATATATATATATATATATATGCAAATTTGACTTAAAACCACTCACGGGTCTGATACAAGTATGGGATTTATCAAAGAGAATAGATACAAACAAAACACTAACCTATTGATCCTTCCTGCTTCGATTCCCTGGTACTTCCGTGTCCTAGTATGAAATTATGAAGTTCTTCCCTCTGGGTTTCTTGAGTTTCTGTTTCTATTTTTCCTTATTTGCAGGTGCAGGGTCGAGCTTGTTGGATCGCAGTATGATGAATGGCCTTTAAAAATTGACGAAAAAATTTCTGAATTGGGAGACTTCGTAGCTTTTTGTCCTTAAAAATTTTTTGCCGAGGTTGTTTTGAAGCTTTCTTGGAGCATTCTTTTTAAGTTTTTAATTTTTGTATTCCTTTTCCTGGAGTTCTACTATTTTATTTGAGACATTTGTCGAACTAGTTCCTTCTTCCGGATAGACTTTAGATCTCGTGGTGCGAGATTAGTCCCTGTTCGGGCGCCATCTGAAAAATATCCTTTTGGCCGTGTTCTGGAGAGTATTTCGCTGTATGATTTATCAGTTTTCCTCTATTCAGCTTTTCTTTCGCTGTAGTAACTCTCTTTAATTAAGTTGATGGTTGTTTCGACGAGAAGGCGTTTTTTATAGTGTTGTGGATTTTTTAGATCCGAAATGTGGGGTTCAAAACTGTAACAGTTTTCGGCCTTAGATATTTTGTAAATCAGAATAAAATTGAACGTCAACTTCTCGTTCAATTCCTAGCTTGAGAATAACTCCTCGTCATACCAAGGTGATTATAAACGATGGTATACAAAACAATAAATTTATTCTTATGGATTAGTATTTATATTTTTATTCATTAAGGTCTAGTTCATTAATGTTGAATATTTAAAATTTAAAAATTGAAATTGAAATTAAAAACTATCAATTGAAATTTAAAACAAATGAAACATTAAAACCTAAACTTAAAAAATTTAAAAACCTAAAAACCCAGAGGTATTATTAAGAACCTCTTCCTGTAAAAATTAAATAAATATATTAACAAAGTTCATTAAGAAATTCATTAAACTTCATATACATATGTTCATAATCACATGTGACAACATAAACATTCATCTACGAATACATGACTGAATATGCAACCAATGTAGTTATACACCATATATATATATATATATATATATATATATATATATATATATATATAATATATATATAATATATATATATATATATATAAATATATATATATATATTAAGTTATATAGTATATATGTTCAAACACACTATATATATATAATATTATATATATATATATTATTATATTATAAGAATATATTATAATATATATTATATATGATAATATAATATATATAAATATAATATAATTAATATATTATATGCTTTCTTAAGTTGCCTTTCGCGCGCGGGTATTACATACACATGTATGTGCGTCATATGCAGTGTTTCTTTCAGGCATACCTCCGGGGGGGCTTTGCCCCCCCGGAGACAGTCGAGTGCCCCCCCGGAGAAAAGTCGAGCGTTTGAATTAATTTTTCGCCGTAATTACAAAATTAAAGCAAATAAAATAAAAAGTAGTGTTAAATATATATTATTAGCGAATAAATAATAAAATCAAGCCAGAAGCATGGAACATGATTAGATATGGCAAATTAAATAGCAAAGTTACGTTAATTCTGACATCTGAGAAAATGGGTATTGCTATAGAAATTCCTTTCGGAAAAGGTCCATTAGTTAAGGCAAGATCCAAATTTGGAGCTGGGGCTGATCCCCATTTTCAGCCCCACCTAAAATGGACATTTAAATCTTCGGAATTTTCAAGCAGATTTTGGACTATATAACACCAAAATTTGAGCTTTTGCCCTCTAAAACGTTGTTTTCCGGTGTTTTTCTGTGTATGTAGTCATTCTTTCAGAACTCACAAATTTTCAAAATCCATGTTTTTGACATTCTTCGAATCAACTTCCAGAATTTTTTCCCAAATGACTTCAAATTGAAATATGCATAGATAGGTCCATTATCTAAAAAAGTACGGAAGTACTTTGTCCAATTTCCAAACCCATTATTTTTTGGATTTTGAAATGAAAAATTGCGATTTTTTTTTCTGTTCGAGCGAAGTGGATGGAATTTTCAGGGCATATGACGTCGGGGAAGAGGCACATTTTTTACTTAGATAATTTTTTTGTATATGCTTTAGTTTTGGATTTGTTATTGGAACAAATTTAAAAAAAAAATTTTGGGAAATTTTATAAAAATTTATACAAGACCTGAAAATTTAATGTTGGTAGGATAAGTAGAAAAAAAATATCTCAATATTTCACATTTTTGAACGATTAAATTTTTGAAAAAGTGAAATATTGATATATATTTTTTTCTACTTATCCGATCAGTACAAAATTTTCAGAGCATATATAGTGGCGAGATTCACCATTTTTACTTAGATAATTTTTTTGTATACCCAAAATAAAATTTTTTAAAAATTTCCCAAAATATTTTTTTTGAAAATTTGTTCCAAGAACAAATCCAAAACAAATGCATATACAAAGAAATTACCTAATAAAAATGTGCCTCTCGCGGCCGACTACAGAAGCCCTGAAAATTTCATCCCCTTCGCCCGAACAGGAAAAAAATTATGCGCAATTTTCATTTCAAATTTAAAAAAAAGTGGGTTTGAAATTGGAACGCTGAGCACGAAACTCAAAAAATCGAAAAACTACTTCTGTACTTTTTTAGATAATGGACCTATCTATGCATATTTCAAGTTTGAAGTCATTATGGAAAAAATTCTGGAAGTTGATACGAAAAATGTCAAAACATGGGTTTTGAAATGTCAATAAATAGAAAGAATGACAACATGCAGAAAAACACCGGAAAACAACGTTTTAGAGGGCAAAAAAAAGCTACATTTGTGGTTTATATAGTCAAAATCTTCGGCTGAAAATTCGAATTTTATGTCCATTTTTAGGTGGGTGCTAAAATGGGGCTCCGCCCAGCCCAAATTGCTTCCACCTTAAGGAGTGCTATAGTATTTATATTTATTAGTGTTTATTTTCTCATGATCTCGTATAATTAGATATATATATTTATTAATAGTATATATATATATATAATATATATATATATATATATATATATATATTATATATATATATATATATATATACTGTATATATAGATATATATTATATATATATATATATATATCCACTATATATATTATAATATATTATATATAATTATATATATATATATATTATTATTAATATATATATAATATATTATATTATATATATATATATATATATTATTATATTATATATATATATATATATATATATATATTATATATAAGTCATCCCCCCTAATTACAGGAAAACAAAATTGCACCTGCAAAATATTGCAAATCAATGTGGAGACGTCAATAGTGACTTACAAAAAAACGTTTGGGGTGTGAAATAATGGAGGATTTTGCATCTGAAGTGACTCAGAGAGAAATAAAAAAATGTATTTAAAGGGATAAAAATTTTCTGCGATAGTGTTCGAAGAAATTAAGAAAGGTTCACTCGACAAATCAATTGATATAATATTTGCGTTAGTCGCTTTGAGACGTTTCAGTCTTTAACAAATTTAGGATATTGAAGTTAGAAAATTTGTGACAGATTTCCGATGTTTAAAGCGGAAGGTGTACTAGCTGACCTGAAATCCTTAATTTTTTATATCAATTCCATGCTCGAAAGCGAAATATTTAAAGCAGATGAAAGCCCATTGTCGAAAATATTGGAAGCGAACGTGGGATATTGCGAGTTACAAAAGCTCGAAATCTTTCTTGTCATTCCTGTAACGATAGCCTCGGTTAAAAGATCGTTCAGTACTATGACCGATACTAAATGAGGGACAGAAATAGAATGCTGCAAAACCGTTAATGCATTGTATGGATGATAAGCATCGATTGGTTGAGATCCAACTGAGGTATTTCTTAAAAAACTGTTTAGACTGCATGCGACGAAGAAAAATCGTCGTACTACGATTCCTTTAAACTTCTTCTTTAATACTCCTAAAACTTTACTAAGTACTAACGTCGGGGATACGGCCTACGAAGTATATATATATATAGTAATAATATATATATATAATATATATAAAATTATATATATAATATAAATATATATATAATATTATATATATATATATATATATATATATTATATATATATAATATATTTAATTTATTTTTACCAAAGATCTATTTCCTTATTTGAAAAGTCATATTACTCTAGATATATATATATATATATATATATAATATATATATATTTATATATATATATATATATTATATATAATATAATTATATATATATATATATTATATATTAGTATATATATATATATATATATATTTATTATAATATTTCTCTATAATAATGTTTTCGACTAGTTATTTTATTTACTAACTTCCAATAAATTTCCCAATAGATATGCTATTATTTTTGCAAGTAAGTTTGGTTATATTTTCGGATATTTACTATTTCAGTAAGACAGTATCTAATAAGACTAATTAGCTGACAAGTGACAAGAATATCATTATCCTTTATTTTTATGAAATTAGTTAATAATCCCCCCGAATCTCGGTAAAGCCCCCCCGGAGAAAATTGTCTTGAAAGAAACACTGGGTCATTGTATATTGCAAGTATGTGGACCAGCATAGTCACATGATTTCACAGTACCTGGGTATTTATTATATAATTAATTAATCAGCTGTATTGTCTACTAAGTATATATAAATTAATATCGCTCGCGAGTGGACGTGATAATGACGCTTGCTCGTTCCTGGTCTAGACAAACATTTACAATTATATTATTATTATTTTATTATTTATTATATATTATTATTATATTATATTATTATTAAAAAAAAAACAATATGATTATTATTATTATTATTGATTTATTTATTTATCGTAATGTTTAAATTTAATTTATTTAAATTAAATTTTAAAAATTTAAAAATTTAAAAATTTAAAAATCAAAATTTAATTACCAATAAAAATTTGCTCTACTTTGTGTTTGGGTTTCTTGAAATAAACTTTTAAAATTTAGAATTGAGAATCAAAAATACCAATTTTAAACAGAAATTTAAAATATTAAAAATATATTTAATGAAAAATCAAATTGAAATAAAAATAATTTAAAAATATTTGCAAACAATAAAATTTAATTTAATTCAAACTGGAGTAAATTGATTTGACTTTGCAAACAATAATAAAATAAAATTAGTTTGACTTGCAAGTGATCTGATATATAAATAATAATAATAAAAATTTAATTAAAGTTTCAATTAAAAATTTAATTTAAAAATTTACAAAAAATTTAATTTAATTTAATTTTAAATTTAATTAAATTGTAATGGTCGATACTACTTACGCATTCGGTTCTTTATGATTTAGACGAATGAAATTTACGCGTTATGATTATTATTAGTTTCTATGAATTTAAAATAAATTCTAAGAAATAAAAATTTAAAAATAAAGTTTAAATTTGAATAATCTTCGCGAAATTTCTGAGTTAAATTTTCTATCTTCGAAAAAATATACTTTAAATTTGTTCAGCATAATTTATATTTACTTTAAATTCTATATTATTTTCTTTTTATTATCTCTGTTGCTGAGATCGGAATGATTTCTAAATGGGCTTTGTCCCCCTTATATATGCCCAAGATTTCTATTATCGGGTTTTTCCTCGGAAACCCATCCTGTTATTGAGGGATATTAAAAAGGAAATTTATATGAAAATAGGTTGCGAAATTAAATAAAAATTATTGAAATTAAATTAATATATGATATTTGTTTTGCAATGGGTTTTTCCACATTGTGAAATATTAAATAATTAAATGATATTTGATATAAAATGGATTTTCCAGATTGTGAAATATCCTGTTACTTCAGTAATAAAATACATTTAATAATTATTATTATGGTAATTTGATTTCTTAATATCCTGTTATTTGAAATAAATAAAATTTCCAAATTGACAACTAATTTCATATAGATAATATGATATATATATAAATATATAAATTATATAATATAATATATATATATATATATATATATATATATATATATATATATATATATATATATATATACATATATATTAATAATATATATATATATATAATATATATATATATATATATTATATATATATATTATATATATATATATATTTAATATATATATGATATATAATAGCTATATTCATATATATATATATATATATTAATATATAAATTATATAATATATATAATATATATATATATATATATATATATATATATATTATTATAATATATATTGATATATATATACAAATATAATATAATTTATTAATATATATTATATTATTATATAATATATTATTTATATATATAATATATATATATATATATATATATATATATATATATATATTAGATATTAGTGATGGGGCGATTATGAAATTTTGCCATGACAATGAAGATGACGTTCCAAACCAAATTTTGGCCCGATGACGATGGACCGATGACGATGACGATTAATTGGAAAAAAAACTATTTAAAAAAAATTCTCTTCTCTCTCTCTCTCTCTCTTCTTCTCTCTCTCTCTTCCTCTCTCTCTCTCCTCTCTCTCTCTCCTCTCCTCTCTCTCTCTTCCTTTTTTTTCCCTCTTTTTCTTTTTTTTTTTTTTTCCGCAATACAATTCTTAACTCCCTCTCTACCATTAAACAAATAATTAAAGACTTAAGAATTCGCCCATACCAACAGTCACTCAAAGGGCTCCTATAGTAATATTAAGTAGTTACTTGAAATTAAAATGATTTTCTGGTGCTAATTTAATCTTATTCTCTGTGTTAATAATGGTTTTGTAAATTATTATACAAGAAATTAGGTAGTATATATAGGTTCTACTTATTTAGTTTATCTAATGTTTCTAATTATTTATTAACAACAATCGTACTCAGATGTCTTGGTTACTATAAAGAGTGAAATTTTGAGTTCTCTATGTGGGATAATTTAAAGCATATTTTATTTAACCTACAAATATGTCCGATCTGATTATAAATAAACGTATATTTAGGGACAACAATCTTTCGTTACAGGTTGGCAATCCATGTATCGTATTAAATGAAAATCCTCCAATTAGCCCCTCTCGTTAAAACCTTGATCCAGGTGGCTTAATCGGTCCACAGTGAGGTCACGGACCCATATATTTTTCTGATACTCATTCTAAGACATTAACGGAATGATGATGATGTGAGATTAATGATATCTGCTCTAATACACGTTGCCACCTTACCAAGTATCATAAGCTTTAGTAATGCAACAAACCGCGTCCAGTCCAACATAACACCTCAACAACTCTCTGAATTCAGCAACATGTTCAACCAATTATTGACTATAAAATACAAACATACTCCAGATACACACAATCAAATAATCACCAGGTGCTTCACTAAATCGGCTATCGCCAGCTATACTAAACAAACTAGCAACACGAGTTGAACTAAGCTAACTTAAATACATGAAGAGATGTAACTTCTATTACTCTCCTGAAACTTCATTATCACTTCGGTACAGTTACTTCCCTCAAGACTAAAGTTCATCAATATTACTTCCCCATCAACTAAACAATCACCAAAGTAGATTCCTATCCGATTCATATCTATATGTGAATAAGTTTTATCCATATTTAACATACCTATAATTCTCATTTACGAATAGAATATTTCTTTAATAGTACTCATATAACCTAGCAGCTTTCTTTTCCCTTTTACTCTAAAGTACCTAAATTTTGATCTTGGATCAGATGCATCTTATGACCATAGCTCTACCTCTATTATCTAACTTCTAGGCGTTTCTTCTACTACAATTATAGTAGTGGTTCTTATCCTATTTCTTCCCCAGGAATCCAACATAAACAATAGGTGTGTTTAGAAAGTTAAAGATATCCTATTTAAGATTATATGATGAATTACACTCTAAATATTCTCAAAAATATTCTTCTTCTTATACCTTGATAAGAAACTTTTATTAAGGTATATATGTTATTAAGTATAATGAATGATCCTTCTACACCTCCTCAATCTCACACAAATTTAGAGCGTCCTTCGTATATATAACATTAGTCTAATTCATCCAATTAGAGACTCGAT
>JABUQX010133529.1:7500-30255 GCA_015478945.1 Trachelipus rathkii | reverse complement strand
AAAAAAAAACATAACTTGTACTTCTATCTAATCGAACTAGATTATTAGAATCTTAGAAAAATTTGCAGCTGCATTTTGTCACCAAAAGAAAGAAGTTATCGCTAAAGTAATCGGCATTTTCGATACCATAATCGATACATCAAAAATAGGCCGATACTACCCGATCTGATTATCAATTAACTACTAATCCTAATTATAAGAAATAGTACTAGCTACTATATATATATATTATATTAATTTTAGATAAATATATCTATATAATATATCTATATATATATATATTATATATATATTAGGTGTTAAATACCCAAAAAACCAGGATATAAGTTTGCAAATTAAGACAATACTTTTTAGAGACTTCCAAGTAATCAGAATGTCTCCACTCGGTGTTTCCCGCCAAAGCAAAATTTATATGAAATCCTACCAGAGGTGCCAAAGTACAGTAAATGAATTAATTTGAAGAAGGTGTGAATAGAACGTACTTAACTATTTTTTATTTTATTAATATTATATATATCAGGTTAAATCAGTATATTATAATTATATTAATATATTTATATAATATTATATATTATATATATATATATATATATATATATATATATTATACTATATAATAATATATATATATATTATAATTATTTTATATCTATAATATATTATTTAAATATTACTTATTATATATAGTATATTTAATATATATTATATCGATATATATATTAAATCTATATAATATAAAATATAATCTAATATATATATATAATTATATTTAAATATTATATTATTACCTCTCTTCCTTTCATTATTATCGCCCTCCTTCTCACGTGATAAAATCTGTTGCTATTGGTATCATCCGCCATATTTTCGCCCCGAACCAGATCTCTGGAACGCCCTCTATAACGTCCAAACTACCTGTATTCATCATAGATAAATTCGCTAATCTTTAAATCACTTGATTTTGTGCAGCATCAGTACTTTTGTACACAGTTTTAACTCCATCCAATCTCAGATACCTTATGCCCTCGAATACAGATCAGCTGTTTATTATCAAAGCCTAATTTTGTTGCCATTTCGTAAAGTGAATATTTCTTTGTAGTGATACTTAGTAACTAGCATAAAACCTTTGTGTATTACATTTATTTAATAATAACCTACTAAACATATTAAAATTAGCTATATAACGAATCTATGCGCAAAATTTATTGATTAAATATAACAATCAATAAAAATTTAAAATACGTTTCAGATTTATTTCATGTACTTATCTTTTTAAATCTTTTAATATTAATTTTATTATTATTGTTGATGTTTTCATTGTCATGAACAGTCTGTCATCTTCTTTAATATTAATGACAAGACGTTGTTGTAATCAGCCTCTATTGTATACTCTCCAACATATGATGCCCCTGGATTTGCTGTCGTTCAATCAGGCTTACCTCATACCCCTCAAATCTCTTCATCTCACAATCCACAGCTGCAGCGAAATAATATTTTTAAAAAAATTTTTTTTTAGAATAATTTCAAGCATTCGCCCAAATTAACCAATTTTCACTCACAGTTTAAAACTAAGTGCCCGTAAAGCCTCCTATTTTTTTGTCATCCTTGGAACTTATTGTATTTAAGTGTTACTATTTTCCCGACCCTATTTTATATATGTAGCGTATGGCAAAAATCGCATCTTAGATTATAATTTTTTGTCTGTAATTGTTTCAATTTTTTTTACAATGATATACATTTATTATGCCCCTGAGCTGCAACTAATAATTCAACTTATCAACAGCATGCTTTTCAGACAGGGAACACAACTAACAGTAAAAGAATATATAATAAAAAATCGACTCAAATGCGAAAACTTGCGTCTCAATGGCACCTCAATCCGTCTTATTTAACGACATTAATGTGGTATACGATCCATCCTCCGGCTCCATCCAGCTCGAGCGTCGCTCAACGCACAGCTTACGCTCCCCCCAGGCTCGCTATGTCCTCATAGCACACTTGCACGTCTTCCGCCTCCATTCCGACTGATCGCTCAACTCAAGCTTACCCGTCCACTGCCGGCTATTCACGCTCATAACGAACGCTTCGCCTGAATCCGACTCGTTCGCTCCATCCACAGCTCACCAATCGCTTACGGACCCGCGCCTCACACGCACCCAGCAGCTCTACCGCATTGCTTCCGCCAGCATCCTATGCTCCAATGCCCACGCCTACACCAACCTCACGCGCTCACTGCTCAGAGGGCAATTACCTTCATTTTCTTTTCTTTCATTCATATCGCCCTCGCTTATCAGTGATAAATATCTTGTGATCATTGTCATTCAGAGCCCGCCAATTTTGCCGTTCGAACGCGGATTCTGGAAGCCGCCATTCCTCTTATAACGTCCAAAACTGTAGTATGATGTATAATCGCCTAATCTTATTATAAGAACATTATTTGAGCATCAGTGAGTTGTATACACCATGATTTGATATGCTCCACTCAATTCAGTGTAACCATCCCGTCGTGCATACGAATCGCATTCTTATTGTCTTAAAAGCCTACATTTTTGTGCCATTTCGTTTAAGTGCAATATCTTAGTAGCTGATTACTTCAGTAAATATTTATCAAAATAACCTTTAATTGTGTATTACATTTTATTAGATTTAAGTTACGGTTTTATTTTTAGTCAATTAGCTATGTATAAACGAATTAATGCGCAAAAATTATATAAATTATTTAATTCTATCCTAAATAGAATTGTAAATTATAAAGAGAAAACGCATTATTTCATGCGTTATATCTATGTTCTATAATCTAGCTATTTCCTATTTTATTTTATTATTTATTATTATTATTAATTATTGTAATTTCTTCATAATATTCTTATCTCAATTATGTTCATAGATACAAAAACCATTGGGATATAGATTTGCTTGCTGATTACTCTCACGTCATAAAATATATAAGTATTATAAGTTATAGTATAATATATAAATATATATACAATATATCATAATATAAATATTATTATTATATAAAAAAGATCTACTATATATATAATAATATATAATATTATATATTTATTTTGTATTAATTTACTCAGATCCATGGAACTATTGGAGAGGTCAATGAAGCCAATGAGATTTCTTACAGCTGTCAGTATGATATGTCCAGAACATTTAGAAGAAGCAAGCAGAAAGTTTTGGATGATCATATGGAATAAAGTTAGTTGCTTTATAAATTTTTAGATGTAGTAAATACTATGATGCTACATTATATATCAGTATAATATTATAACATATTATATATACATATATATATGATATATTATATATAATATATTCATATTATTAAATATATATATATATATATTATTGGCATTCTCATGTTCTGGCTTTAAATCTATTCTTCCTACTCTACAATAATTGTTGCTCTGCTATGATTCACCTAACAGAACAGAATTCGCTTTTGAATTCCCCTCTTTATTCTTCTCACGAGAGCTGTTATATCTTTATCCAAATACTGATGTCCTCTATTAGGATTTCAACTGTACACACATGATGGTTGGGTCTTCATTATTCTAGTGGAGGGCCGACATCATTTAGCTATTTCTCACATGGAGCAAACTAATAAAAACCACGACAACATTCGATCATCTCCAAGCCAAATTCTTGAACACATTGACCCGATGTTCAACACACTGAGTCCTTCTCTCTATAAATACACCACCACCTGCCCATTGGACATCTTCCACAACCCGTTATATCTTCTTAATGTTTTAATACTGTCTCGCCACACCCATCCTGCCAGCGTTTTTCTCCTGCGACTCATTGATCGGGCCGAATTGGGCTTTTGCGATTGTGGATGCTTATCGACTTAATATAATGGACATGTTGCTTCTGTCTCTGTTGACGCTTCGACTTCTGCCGATAAGGGATGAGCAGGTTATGAGCAGGTTCATTCCTTCTCGACTAAATCTTTCTCTCTTCATAATCCATGGTTCATCTGTTGTCTGTGGCTGGTAAACCAAAGAAAAAGTTAGTTGATTTAGTAAGCAGTACTTTGAAGTAGCTAATCATATAGTGTTTGGAAAGCTAGAAATTAAGCTAATTAAGATGCTGGCTATAATCGCAGATTGTTACAAGAGCAAGAAGTATATAAGATAAACTGTATAATTAGCTTTTATAGTAAAATAGAGTATTGCGCACAAGTTTGGCCCTTATTTAAGAAAGACTAAAATGACATAGAGAGAGCACGTTAGAGCACAAGGATGACTGGAGTTTGGTAAGTTCAGGAGAGGCTGAAGAAGTTTAGGATTCTTTGGTTCTTAATTAAGTGCTCAGAGGACGATTATACCAAGTCTACAAATATTTACATACTATTACAAAAACCTTGGAGATTATGAAATGAATTTGAAGGAAATGGGGATGTTTTTTATGGAAAATATAATTATTAATTTATGTGAATAAGTAAAATGATAAATGCCAAAAAAAAAAACTCAATAAGACGATAGGACCAAAAATTTATTCATAGTGTTAGAAATCATAGTAGAGCATGGACGAGAGACAAAGGGCATAACAAGAAGAAAAGCATGCCATCGTTGATTAAGAAAGATGATTCAGTATAGTCGTTAAAATTTTGAACAGCTCTGCCAGGGTGAGTTTAGTATGTGACTCGATTAGTGCAACATTATAATGAAACGGTAGATCGGTTTTCTAGATGTGGATTCAGGTACCCACACGTATAAATATATTGAACGAGCCAAATTCGGTTTTATTTTGCCCAGTTATGTTTAGAGGATGTGTGACCACTAACTTAATTAAATGCATTGAATGAGGATCATATATTCATTGAGTTGCTGACTAAGCCAACATGATTGGGGATTTGAGTTATCAACAAATGACAAGCCTAGGCTTGTGATGTTTCATGGCATGTTGGGTATGGGTGACATGGCGACCAAGGTCCGATAGCTCCATGCTGGCCTTTTTGCGCTCCTATATTCATTCTTCCATTCCGTACATGTCTCTCTGGCCATTTTCAGGCTAGAGAACAAGCGGTACGGGAAGGGAAAAAATATCTCGTTCTCCACTGCTTCAATTCTTTCATTCGCTAGAATCGTCAGGATATCTTCCACGGCAAAGCGGGCTATTCGTGTTGTTTTTATTTTATCAAACTAAGTGCGCTAACCCTTGTTTCCTATAGAAATCTTTTGCCTCGCTGCCAAAACATCGTCCGAACAAGTTCTGTAAACTGTCTATTCTCCTTTCTTATCGATCCTGATGGTTCTGTTGCCCTAATTCTCAATGAAACAGGTATCTCTCAGGCCTCTATTCCCGAACTCGAACCTGACGATCTCTGTCTCATCCTTCACTTTCCCTGAGTGTCCTATCCTCTATGCCTGTGTTTATGGTGCCATCGGCTGTCTGAAGAGTCTACGACGTTAGATAGGCGTCTGAGCCTGGCATGCATCCTCCCCGAAGTTAAGGAGTGTGCTTTCTGCTGCTATCCCGCCCTCCGTTTAAACTATTATGTCTCTATGTTCAATACTAACACTTTCCTCAGTGTTGGAAGATAAGTGCAACCTATTCCGAAAAAAAGGAAGCGCTCTACCTCATCCCAACCATCGCCTATTAGCCTTTACTTGATTTCTATCTAAAGATCTTTGACTTTCCCAACTTCTTCTTAGTATTCTGAATCTCATTCACTTTCTTTCGTCGCCAGTACGGCTTTCGGCGCTCTGGGTCTACTGGTGATATACGATATGATTTCGTTATCTTACTTATGGTTTTCCGCTCTTAGGAACTAGGGAGGACTTGCGTGGTGGCGCTCGACAAATCCAAAGCTTTTGACAGGAGCAGGCAACGCTCACTGCTTCCAAGCTCCCCTCTTTGGATTTTTCTTCTCTTTGCTTACTGATGTCGTTTTCTTCAAATCGCCTTCCTTTCCACTCATATCGTTTGTGGGGGCGACTTTTTTTTTTTTGTGTTCTTCCTTTTTCTGTCAATTTTTTTTCTCAAGGTTCTGTCCTATCTCTACTTATATTCCTGGCTTTTATTAGGCCTTCTACTCATCAACATCTATATACTCATATGCGATGCCTCACCTGCATTCTCAACTCATTTCATTTCTTCCTATTTTACTTCTAGAATTGCCTGCCTCTCGCTTAATCTTTCCGATTCTATTCTCGCTGATCTGATAGAACTCGGGTGGGGTTCATGACCTGTGAACAATCCATATTCCTTCTTAAAATAACTCACTTCTTACAAATCTCCCTCTCTAGAGACTTTCTTCTAACTTCCATATCTCTTTCGACGAGTTCTCTCGTCTCTTCACGTGACAGATATAAATCATGGCCTTAACTAAACAGAAAATATTGACCTCACATAGAACTGGTTCCAACGCCTTCAAAAAACTGGAGTTTTTGCTGTTAAGTAGCTGCGGAGATGCTTTTTCCATCTCCCAGTTTGCTCCAGCGATACCAAGGTTTCCGCCTTGTATGAGTACTGCTCTCAATCTGGGGCTCTGGTTTCACCGGCTATGGATGAGGTCGAGGTCAAAGACAAGAGAGCTTATAACTGTTTCGTATTTCCCAGTTCACTTGACATCTATCTTTGCGCGAGATGTTGGCTTTATCTCTTTAGGTGCAGACGGAGCGTGCTCGAGGAGCTATCACTTCGTGTGCTCCCTTTATGTCCCTCGTATCACGGGATGGGTGCTGTGTTGCACCATGATTTAGTGTTCATTGTAAGGTAACTCCGGAAGTTCGCTGCGTGCTTCTCTTTCTGCACATCTTGATTTGTGAGAAATCTCTTCCATACATTCATGTGTTTTCATCGCGTGAATTATATCTCCCCACCTTCACAACCTATGCGTCTTGTGCTCCTCGCGTGATTTGCTTTATTTGTGTGATGTGTGAGGCGTGCAACACACCCTCCTGAATAGCTATCTGCCGAATTAACGATGTATGAATTTAAAGTATTATATCCTTAAATTAAATTTATATTACTATACATATATTATTAAGATATATATATAATCAATAATACGCACATCAAATTGAAATTACTATTTAATGATATATATATTAATTATACTATGATTATAATATAGTTATTCATATATAATCAGTGTGCATCTATACCAAATTTTGTTATGAACCTTACAGAGTACTCACATATTCTGTTTAAAAATATAGATACTGAATTTTTCTGAACTCGTCACGAATCTTTTATCTACTATATCTTAGTTTATATATGCTTAATATATATATATTATATATTGATATATTATATATATTATTATATTATAATATTCGTAAATCATATATATATACGATAATATATATGATATTAATTATTTAATAATATATATATATATAAATAATAATAAATACCATTACAGTTGTCACCACCCTCACGGGCAAGCCCTTTCAAAGGGTATGTTGTATATTGCCTCAAAAGTTCACCACAACATAAAATTCGCAGCATGGCACACAGCAGGTGTCTAAAGTGAGAGGGAGATTTAAACATCAGCAGGAAAACGAAAGCTGAAAGAGAATTCAAGAACAGAGTGCAGGAAAGAAAGAAGCACCTTAGCGAACTAGTCTGAACCCTGGAGTTAGAAATCAACACAAACTCATGCAAAACCAGCGCCCCAACTAATACGAGAGGGTTTCTAGCTCGTAAATCAGATTGTTTTACCGGTATCTGATACTGTTCACCTTCAGCAGCCTGCGGCTCGGTACCGTAAGAAAAGAAATTAAGCACCAACATCGGGCCGCAAAGAAAGTTAAGTATGATTGTGAAGCTACGACATCTATATGTTTGGCCTTTAACTCGACTCTATTCAAAAGCAGAGACCCCCCCCCAATATGAGAGCAGTACTCCAAACGAGGATAGACTTGTATACACTGGAGAACTGAGAAACGTGGAAAAAGTTCAACAATTTAACAGAACTCTCATTTCTGTTGAGGCCCCCCCTGAGGCACCGTTGTGTCTGAGGTTCCAAGAACTTTTTTGTTCTATGTTGAAAACCCAACTTCTTCACAAATCTTCCCTCTCGTAAGGCACTCTGTCTACTTTTCTACTCTTTCGACTTGTTCCTTCGTCTCCTGTCCACAATAACATCCTTATGTAAATATTGTCACAGGAGAGCGAGAGACCTGAAGGAGTAGGAATGTCTAGAAGGTCCTAGAGAGGAGATTTAGAAAAGTTGGTTTTCTTAAGATTACATTTCTAAAGTATAGACGACCACAACCGGAATTCTGATCCAGAATCAGCAGTATATAATCGGAAAATTAAGACGAGAGTCATACTATAGAAGTAAAAGGGAGGATTTAGATTGAAATGATGTTGAGAATTGAGGGTCGAGTCTCGCTATGGGGTAGATTAGACTGCAGCGATATTAAGGAAAAGTAGGAGATTAGTAAGATCAGATACCTGAGGACACCACTATTGACAGAAAGGAAGTAAGTGCCCCATCAACAACACAGTATGCGATTTGAAAGGGGGAAAACTGATAGCATGTAAGCAATAGAGAAGGAAGAACCAAAAGCGGGAATTGAACATGAGACAGTGATGGCGTCATACAGTCAAATTCTTGGATTTGTTATTTTTCAAAGTGTTATCTCTCAAGTCTCCCCTTAGTCCTAATTCGGGGAAACCAAATAGTAATAAGTATATCGCGTAACCTCGGAGCGCGAAAGCCGAAAAACTATGATACGAGGTTTAAACGTGTAGATATCAATATCTAGAGAAGTGAAATATTGAAAAAATATTTTAAAAGATCTTAGAATACAAAGTGAGACCGAAGATGATAGTTTGAAAGGATAGCCAAGGCTATCCTTTTTTCAATATGATTGGACATGTGCGGGCTCAACCTGAGGACAAAAAATTGAGCATTGAAATCATAGAACTTAATTGAACGAGGAGGTCACACGGGAAGCACCTCAAAAATCGGGTAGACACGCATCGGGCCGCCCGCCCTTAACTTCAATAGATTTCAGGACCTATGACTAGCAAACGTAATCACAGCAAGAAGACAACCTGGATGAGAAGAAGGAATGCCAGAAGCGTTCCCAGGGTGGTTAGAGGGAAAATAGAGCCGGATAGATATGCTTTTTTAGTTGGAGATTAAAAGAAGATATAATCGTAATAAGAGGAGGAAAGCAGCATTACAAAATTGCGTAAGATGTTGGCAAGAGCAGAAGAATTTCTAGGAACCGTTATTTTAATTCTAATAATATTAGTTAAATATAATTTAGTAATTATATATAAGTTTAGGTAGGTGGTAATATTTTATTAATAGTATAGTATAGTTATGAGTATATTTTAGTTATTAAATATATATTTTTATATATTATATATATTAAATAATTATTATATATATATATATTATTATAGTATTATATTATATTAATTATTTATTATATAATATTACAATATAAATATATTATTAGTGTTCTTTTCAGTCATTTTCTTACACTCGGTAGAATGCTTACACGTTTGCGGAGATTCTCGTGCAAAAACGACCCAATTTTTTCGAATTACTTTTTGTTTACAACAATTGGAATCAGCTCATGTGATGGAGCCCATCGATTTCGAATAAACAGAAATAACTTAATCAAATGTTATATACATTTATCTATTTGATGAGTTTACTCCATTTGAAAGAATAATTTAAGTGTATTTTATTGATACATTGCTCAATAAGGTCCACTTCGCATATTGTTGCTAACATTTTTGCTTAGCACGTCCAAATTGATTTTTTACAATTATGCCCATAGATTAACAAAAATAATGCAACTCAACTTTCTTAGTTTCGTAAGTACCAAATGCAAAAACGAATCGACTTACAAGCATTATTATAATATATATATAATTATATATATATATAATATATATATAAATATATATATATATTATAATTATATATTATAATATAATATATTATATATTATTATATATATTATTAATAGGGATGGCGATAGTGAATTAGCCGAAAACCGGATACCGGATATCCCGCTGGAAGTTAAAACCGGAAACCGGATATCCGGCAGTCTATACCGTACATGAAAGTTACAGCACAGACTCCACATATTTTCTGAACAAATTCTAAGTCAAATCATGATATCGTTGACTTATAGAAGGGCCATATAATTTATCATTCATATATATTTAAATTATATATATAATTTACTTAATTATTTATGAATTTGATTATTATTATTATTTTTATTTATTATAATTAATTAAATAATATATTATATGCATTTGGATAGAATTTTGTCAGAAAAAATGTGGAATCCTGGCTGACTACCCGGTATTATTTTTAATATTGATAATAATATATATATATAAAATATATTATTTAATATATATATATAAATTATATATTATTTATATTAATATATAGATATATAATATATAATAATGAGATTAATAATATTTATATATTATATAGTAATAAATATATATTATATATTAGATATAGTATTATATTGATAAAGAATTATAGATTAGATTAAAGATAGTAGAGATTAGAGAAAGAGAGTAGATTATGATATATTATATGAAGTATTAGGATATTATAGATAAAGGGTTTGTTCGCACGAGGCACGATGTTATGGGCGACGATGAGACCACGGATGTGAAGGAGAAAAGTGTGGGAGATAAGTTTGAGATGTAATCAGTTTAAGGGAGGGAGAGGACGTGTGGCGGCGGCACGCGCAATTACGTAAACCGCGCACACTGAGAGGCAGATGGATGATATATGTACTACTTAGACGTGTACCTACGTCGTTGGAAACGGCACAGAATATAGGAAGTGGGCGCGTCCGCCGACAAGTGGGTGAGCAGTTTACGTCTGTCCACGCAAGGGTCCCACCGCCAGTGACAACAATGAGGGGACGGAATGAAGAGGCGGAAGGAAAGATGGTATTGGAAGAACCAGCGCACAGATCACTGAAGAAACGGGGGGAGGAGCTGATATAAGCGGCGAGAATCTTATCCACAGCTGCAAGAAGGGAGAAGAATCGTCAGGGCGTGAATTACATACTAAGATGGACAAAGTGTGGTCGAGACCTGCAGCCACGCAGATACATGCGTCAGCGCAGCGTGGCGCCAGTGCAGGTGCCGCCAGCACGACAGGACGCTAGGGGTATAGCTGACTTACCTACGATGCTCAGGATGGAGGCGACGCTAGAAGAGCATAATCTACTAGTAGTAGGAACGTGGTAGTATGAAAAGTACGCAGCTAGACCTGTTTAATGGTAGTGATAAGCATATATATACTACACGCAGAAATCAAGTGATTAGCCAACACAATATTTAATTTTCATGAGTAGTATATATATACTATATATATTTGTATATTAATAAATTTATATATATAATAATAATTATATATTATATTAGTAGGTAAATACTGCTACTAGTATCTATTTGTAGATATAATAATAGTGATATTATAGATACCATGAGCTTAGTACCGTAACTACATGCGGCTATCTAGGAAAGGTTTATAGTGTTAGTTACGAGGTAATGGCTATCTACTATGGACGGGTATGTATATCTGTGTATCTATGTAGTATACCAGATAACTAGGTGTAAGTGGGTGGGTATATATATATTAAGGTCGCTGCGGGTGCTAGTATAAATTATATATAGGGTATTATCTATATATTTACACTTTATAATGTAATAATGGCCAAGTGTAATTATTCTATGTACAGGAAGGGATATAACGTAGTAATAATATATATATATATGAACTAGCCAAAATACCTTAATTCCTTATCAGCGAAGAATCTATAAGTCTACTTAGTAGAAGCTACGTATATATATATTAATATTTTATATTATATAATATATTTGACGAGTAGACCTACACGAAACTATAGTTGCAGTGTAGTGATTAAGTGTATTGTAGTATTGAATATCCTGTATATATATTATAGTGTAGTTAATGAGTCGAAGGGATATATCATAGTATGTATATTTATATATGGGTAGGTGTTATATAGTTTAACTAGATCCTCTAAGGGTGGGAGTGGCTAATACTAATTATATATATTTATATATAATATATATATAATATTATATAATATTTAATTATACATAGTACCTATGAGTGAGGTGTGGTGGGGGAAAGCTAGATGATATTAGTGAGCTAGGATTCCAGAATTAATAATAGTAGAGGCCATAGTCAATGAAATAGTATATACCCATATATTATACTTTATAAGTATATATATAAATATATATATATAGTTATATTATATATATATATATATATAGGTATATATTATATAATATATATGAACTAGTCGTATAGTATATATAAATAGCTCAGATAAGTGAAGCCTAATGAGTAAAGCACCGTACCCGCCTCACATTTAGTTAGTAGTATGTATATTCCCGAGGGCAACCATGCACATAATAGTAATATTGATACTATTTAAGTATATAGATAAGACAGTTAGTTGAGATATGCAACAGATAGCTGAGCAGGATGTAGTTCTAGTATCGATATTAATAAGTTGCAAGACCATACTAGAGCCTTGCTATCTTACTAAGTCTGGGGAGTAGTAGTTACGTGGCGGATATAGGGGTTATGTAGGATTAATAGATATACTCATATAGATAACTAGTACCAGTGCTCAGATATAGTGTATATAGTACGTACCGACCTACACTATCACAGGAGTATTGATATATATTATGGTATGGTAGTACTAAGCGATACCTGGTTAACTCATTAGGAAATTACAGTTAGTGTTATATGTAAATAGAATTTAATATGCTAATAAGAAATATGCTAAGGGAGCGGGTGCTAGGCTCTAATATAGTGCGCTATAATAGTAGTTGTAGATTAAGGTAGTCTAAGAGGCCTATATTGCGCAGTAGGCGTAGGTTGAAAGTAATGACTACGGTGCGTTTGACGGAATGTGAACACTATTCCAATTAAAAGTGAGCCACGACGTGGGTATCTCACTATAGGTATATATAGCTTAGTTATATATGTATATATTAGTCACTGGTGACAGGGCCAAGGTTTATATATTTTAGGGCGCGGACGTATATAAACTAACCACGCTTATAATGGTAATCAGGTACTACTCTAAACTGATTTACGCAGTGTGTATTAGGGTAAGGTATTATTATGAAAATATCAATTATATTACTACTAATAACAGAAACGGTATTAGTGAACGGGAGATGGGTGAGGGTATACACAGATAGCTACATAGTTATAGGCTAGTACTAATAGTTGTTGTGAAGTGAATCAAGAGAGGATTCATATTTACAAGGTAGCTGAAAAGGTAGGCAGGATAGAGTATAGTAAATATTATGTACGTGGGGAGCTAGGACGAGAGGGGAAGAGACTTATAGGTGGAGAGATTCCAGAGGGATTATACCGAAGAGGTACTAAGAGAACTACGGGTACAGTAGTATTATTTGAAGTACTATAGGCTATAAATTTAGCTGGTTTCAGACGTTAGAGACGTTGCGTAAGGTATATGTAGTTTAGTATCAAGTGTTAGTGATTAACAATTGAGTGACGTTGATATGAATAATATAATAGAACACCGGAGCAAGTATATGGCTGAAGGTAAGAATGACCCCCGCATAGTATATATGAGGAGGGTCATAGCACATAGAAGGCCAGAAATAATATAATAGATATATCATCAGGCAAGATAGCGGATATAAAGGGGTGTCGACGGGTCCTTAGTGGGTGCCTATATATATAGTAATTACAGTAAATTCTTTTCGAGTGTTCCTGGTAAGTTTTATAAGTTAATCTGGAGATCTCACATATTCCAGTGGTAAATTTTGGAGCACATTCAATTCGGGGTTACTATAATAAACATAAATCGTAGTATCAACCTAGTGTAATATAAGTTAAATTAATATATATTATATGGATAGTTTACTTTTTGATATATGATATTATAGACATTTATATGTCTATATAACATTATAAAAGTAAATTTCTAATCACTATATTCGGGCAGCGATAATTGCGGGAATTGCGAGTCTGATATAGCAAGAAGAGATAGAGAGAGGAATTAAGTAATGAGGCGGGGAGGATAGCAATGGACGAGAGCGTGAGTGGATTGTGTTGTCTTCGAGGGGGCGCGCCCAAATGAAAGACCTGACATACGGGGCGGATCGCGGGAAATAGATAAAAACTCTCTCAGACAGGAATTGCGGTGATTGGCGCGATGAAGCGGGCGCATGAGTTTAAGTTTCTTAGTAGATTTTTAGCACAGTACTTCTCACAGCACGCAGTCAAAACAAAGTTGTAAATAGGGGGGCGTGATTAAAGTATGTACATAGGTGACGGACGGTACACTTCAGTAAGCTATATCTCGCTAGGTACTAGATAGGATATGATAGATTATAAATTAGTAGGTTAATACCAATAAAATAAATGGTGTATGTAGCTGTAAATTGCATGTAGATATGCCATAAAATGGAGTTTCCATACAATACTTTATGCTAGTTGTATAATACGGTTTCAGCAGCTTAGATGACGTTAGTAGGCTATAAGCTCAATACTACTACTCCTGAATAATAAGTGCTCATAGTATATAGGGGAGTGTAGTTAGGGGGCATGCCGGGTATTAGTGAAGGGGGTTATAAATTAATAGAATTAATTTATAACTCAAAATAACTTAGTAAAGTTATTTTTTCTTAGTATTTTGATTATATTATATATTATTTATATATACTCATAGATAGTATAGGGAATTAATAAGATGGATAATATAAGTTCTAAACCTAGAGGGCAATGACCTATATTAATGGTACAATAGTACTAAGCGAGTGTATAATTAGAAAATGTGTTAAGGTAAAATAGTCTGGGTCTGTACAATAACTATTAAGGATATAAATAAATACTACTAATAATTATAGTATATTATACTATAGTATTATTATATATAGTATACGCAATATTTTACTATAATCTAGTCTAGGTTTTAACTCTCTAGTCTTACAGTGGTCACCACACACTCTTCCCAAGCATCCATCCATTGAGAAAGGTCATAAGGCTTAATAAATATTAATGTTTTAAATTAATAATTCCAAATATATTAGTTTATCAAATGAACAAAAGCTTCAGAGCCACCTTTCAGAGGAGTGGTGATTTGCTTCTCTTTTCGTCATTAGAATGAAGATCTGCCTAATACTGTGAAAAATGAACCGCTCGACATATGCCACTTGGTTTAAGGGTTTGTGCTAAATAATTTTTGTTTACTGACTGAGACCTGTTTATGAACTAAGATGTGGAAAAACTGAGTTTATTTCTACGAAATTATTAGCGCCATAAAAAACCATGGATCTTTGTATCTGTTATTTCAAAGTTTCTTTTTATGTCTCATGTTAATACTCTGTGATCAATTGATAGTGTCTTTGACCTGGTATGTCCGAACATCGCTGGCTAGATTTTTGTGTGCCGTAGTAAGCAAAAAACGTTCTTTTTAGTGGGATTCTAACTAGGCAATGAATAGTCGCTTTAATAGGTAAATGGTAATTGCGTGTCTCTTTTCTGTGATCTTTTCTTTTTGATTGGCTTAGTGATAGTTAATCTACGACCTTGTATATGAGCAGAGACATTTTCTTCGAGTAGATAGAAAGATTGTGAAAGAAATTTCCGTAGTGGAAAGAATGTTAATTCTTTTAACAGTCTTGTGAAACGCACGTGGATCTCAAGCAAAGTTTTGAAAGTTTTAGTCTCTTAGTGATTTAGAAACGAAATGAGGTGAATGCTGAATTTGCACACCGGATCGCTTCACTTGCTCTCTGCGAGTTTGAAAGAAATCTATTACATAGTATCTCACTTATTTATGCAGCTGTTTCTGTGATCCTTGAAAACCAGGTCCGAGTTATGCGTCTATTAAATAGAACTTATGGTCAGGAGTGTTAAGTACTGGATTAACCGGAGAGTTGCAGTAGTAAATAATATCCGCCCAGCCTGATATCATAGAGAAGATTAGTGATATTAATGAGATATATATTATTAACTAATAGACTATATAGATTATAGAGTATGTGCAATTATATAGTAATTTTAATTATATATTATATACTTATTTTAAGATATATTATATATATATATATATAATATAATTATAGATATAGTATATAATTAATTATTAAATAATAATATTAGGAATAGTAATAAACTGAACTCATTCCCTTCTACAACTCTTACCGCAGCTGTTTATATGATTATTATTATAGTTATGATATTTTATATTAGATGTGATATTCTCTCGTTTTTGGTAGATGTGGTGGCAGGCGGCATTGTCCAGTGTGTAATGGAGAGTTGGAGGCAAGCGATGGGGAATAAGAGGGTTAAGGATCGTTAACGATAGGGCGTGCAGCAGGCGAATGTGAAGGAGATGAGGTGTGATAGATAATGAAAAAGGAGTAGGAGGGGATAATGGCGAGATTATGGTGAGTGATGTGTTGTACGGTAATGCACATCAAACTGAGTTACCAGTGAATAAAATTGCAATATGATGGAAGATTGTGGGTGGAAGAGGGAGCGAGGGAGGATAGGCAGGGGGAAGGAGTTGAGGCGTGATGTGACTTGTATGTCGACTAATCGCAAAAAATTTATGCGGGACTCAGTGAGAGGGACTATAAGCGGAAATAGCGAATTAGTGAAAAATGCGACGGGTTTGGATAGGTAAAGGAGGTGGTGTTCAGAGGCGCTGGGAAATTAGCAATGAATGATAGATGGATTGAAGTTTTAAGTGATTATAATTGGTGTGGCGGAAGAGTTGTGACACGGCGTGAGTACGTGTGGAGTTGGTGGCGCATAAGGACGGCACAGGGGTGGGAGATCCGTTAGGATGGGTCGGTGATTAGTCTGTCGTTTACTATTCCTCTGTAAAATATTGTAATAGTAAGCGTTGCGTCGCAAAGGAGGGTGTAGGGGGGTTGCCGTGCAAGGCAGTCAGACTTCTGTTGCTTAGCAGGAGTGCCGGGACAGGTGTTACGCAACGGGCGACCCACAGCAGGGGAAAGGACGAAGGAGTAAGAGAAATATGGTAGATTTATATTAATAGATTAGATATATTAGATATATATATTTTAATGAGATATATATATACGTCACTGATAATATATTAAATATATATATATAATATATACTAGATATATTATAGTAATAGTATATATATATGATATATATAGATATATATATATATATATAGTATATTTAATGAATATATAATTTAGTATTAGTAGTAGTATTTTATATATATAATATATATATATTACAGTATAATATACAAGTAGTAAATAATATTATACGATATAGATTTATATAGAGGTGATTATATAGATTATAAGATATATTTATAGGATATTAATATGTAGTATATATATTAAGATTTATGTAGATAATGCCTTTCTATACAGGAATATCTATAACCATAATGGTTTCTACATAATAGTAAGCGAGCCTACTACTATGATGGATTTAAATTAAAAGTAAGTCTCAACATAAACCTAAGTGGAGTAGGCTAGTATTAGATAGTATAAAAGTGCAGTTAATTAAGTAGGCGATACATTTAGTGAGTCAATAATAATATAAAGTATATTAGGATGGCGATAAATTGAATTATAAATTACGGGCTAAAAAAGTAATATAGAAAAATGTATATATTAAATTAAATGTATATTGAAAATAACTACGTGAATATTACTATATATATATTAATGTATCATAGTATGTATAATATATATTATATTATATATATTATATATACTTATATATATTATATATAGTAATATAGATTATATATTATGGGATATTTCAGCAAAAACGATAGATGATTAATATTTAATATATATATATATATATTAATAGATAGCGATGTTAATATAGTAATATATACTATATATAGATTGATATTATAATAATTCATAGCTAATAAGTGAATTAATATATATATATTGTTATAGTTACTTATATATATATATTATATTATTATATATATAGATATATGATATTAATATATTATTATATATATTATATATATTATATATTTCATGTATTTAGTTTATATATAATAGTAATTATATTTTAGATTAATATGTATTGCCTTAATTTGACTATAGTGAACGAATTATACAGATTCAAAATTTATCTCTACTCGTATAATGTAATACGTTAATATGTACTGGATGACTCTCGTAATGAACACGATTGAGATACATAATTGTATAAGATAAAAACTATTTAGTATTAGAATATTTCTCTCTCTCTCTTACTACACTCTCTCTCTCTTCTCTGTCTTCTTCTTCTCTCTCTTGTCCTTCTAGCTTCTCGTTCCGGTCTTCGCTTTCGCACGGACTATATAAAGAAGTAGATAGAGATAGTATATGATATAATCTTATGATCAGATCATTAAGATTAGATAATTATTAATTGAATATATATATATAGAGATAATGAATAATATATTGTCCTGTACAATAATAGAATGATGATATTACATAGTATGTATATAATTGAATATTAATTAATATATTAATTACCGATTTTACTCATTAATCTTTTTGTTATTATGCAACTTAACATATATATATATATATATTGGTTGTTATATATATATATTATGTTATGGTATTATATGTTATATATATATATATATGTATATAATATATATATTATTATATATATATATATATATATATATATATATATATAAATATATATAAATATAAATATATATTATATATTATGGTTATCAAAGAGTTGATATTATTATTATACATACAGTAAACATATACATATACATATTGTATTATTATTATTATTATTACATTGTATTATTATTATTATTGCTGGGTTATATTGTTGATTATTATTATTATACATTATTAATATATTATAATATTGACATATATTATTATATTATTATTATAGTTATATTATGCTGTTATTATTATTATTATTATTATTACAAATTATTATTACTATTGTTAAACGATTACATACTATATACATATTACAAATCATTGGTTGGCTATAGCAAACATACATACATATTATGCAGCAGCCATTACAGTGCTGAGGTTGTTGGTCGGGCTGGGCTGGTTATTACATATTATTATTGAAGTTGGTTATTATTATTATATTATTATTATTATTGCTATTATTGTTATTATTACACAATATTGCTACATATATTATTATTATTACATATATTATTATTATATATATATTATTATCATTGCTGTTATTATTATTGTATATATATTATATATTATTATTATTACTATTATTACATACATATATTATTATTATTATTACATATTATTAGTTATTATTATTATATAGATGTTATATATATATATATTATTATTATTATTGGCCATTATATATCATTATTATGGTTATTATTATTATTGTTGTTATTATTAGCTGTGCCACATTAGCTAGCCATTATGATATTACTGCAGATATATACGTCATTACATACATACTTATTATTACACATACATATTATTATTATTGGAGCAAACAAAGAGCAGTCTGGTTACATATTATGCTGTATTATTATTATGCTGGTTGCTATTATTGGCTACTGTACATTATACATATTGGTTATTATTATATTACATATTATTATACAATATTGTTATTGCCACATTGCTACATATACATTACATATGCTACATTACATATACTGGGTTGAAGATATGCCATTACAAGCTGGCTGGGACAAAGAAGAGCTACATGGTTATTATTACATATTATTATTACACATACATTACATAC
Source organism: Trachelipus rathkii (assembly GCA_015478945.1). Taxonomy (NCBI): domain Eukaryota; kingdom Metazoa; phylum Arthropoda; class Malacostraca; order Isopoda; family Trachelipodidae; genus Trachelipus; species Trachelipus rathkii. The sequence goes on along the minus strand of JABUQX010133529.1, from coordinate 10,469 downwards.
ATTGCATATATTATTACACATTAATATATGTTGTTATACATTACATATATATTATTATTATTGTTACATATATATATTATTATTATTATTATTATTATTACATGGATTATATTATTATATATACATATACATTATTATTATTATTATATATATGGTTAAGGTTATTATTATTATTATTATGGCTATTATTGATATTATTATATTGGTTATTATTATTATTATTATATTATTATTATTATTATTATTATTATTATTATTATTATTATTAGCTACATATATTATAAACATTTATTACATTATTATTACATTACATTATTATTACATATATATTATTATTACATACATATTATTATTATTATTATTATTATTATATATATATATATATATTATATATTATTATTATTATTATATTATTATTATTATTATTATTATACATACATATTATATATTATTATATATATATATATGTACATTATTATTATTAGATATGCATACATACATATAAATATATATATATGGTTATTATATTATATACATATTATTATATTATTATTATACATTATTATATTAGAAATTATTATTATTATGCTAATATTATTATTATTACATATTATTATTATTATTATTATTACATATATTATTATTATTATTATTACATATTATTATATTATTATATTATATATTACATTATTATTAAGTTACATATATTATTATTGGCTGTTATTACATATTTCATATTATATTGTACATTGCTATTATTATTATTATTATTGTTATTATTATTACATACATACATACATATTACATACATATATACATGCATACATATTACATATTATATTACATACATATTATTACATATATATTATTACATATTAATATTATTATAATATTACGTGGCTATATATTACTATTATTGTTGTTGAGCATAGAAGATGATGATATGATATATTGATATATATTGATATTATTATTATTATTGTTGGTTATTTATTATTATTACATATGTACATATATATATATATATATATTGTTAAAGAAAGATTATATATTGTTATATTATTATTATTATTATTATTATTATTATATTGGTTATTATTACATATTATTACATATATTACATATTACTACATATGGTTATTACCATTATTATTATATACATATTATTAGTTATATACATTATTATGTTATACAATAATAAGAAGGCTGGTTATTGAGCTGCATTACATTGGTTGTTATGCATATTATTATACATACATATTATATTATTAATTATTATTACATATTATTATTATTATAACATATTACATATAAATATTATTATTATTATTATTACATATTGGTTATTGTTGGTTATTATTGTTTATATATATATTGTTATTATATATATATATATATATTATTATTATTATATATTATTATATTACATATTATTATTATTATTATTTCCATATTACGTATATTATTATTATTATTATTATTATTATATTATATATATTATTATTATATTATTATTATTATACATATATATTATTATTATTGATATTATTGCTATTATTATTACATATATTATTATTGGTATACAGCAAGTTATTGTTACAATATTATTACATACATACATACAATACATAAGCATATTACATTATTATTATTACATACATATTATTATTATTATTATATAGTATATATATAATTAGGTATATATTATTACATAATATTATTATTAATATATTATTATTATCATTATTATATTATTATTATACATTATTATTATTAGTTATTATTATTATTATTATTATATTAATATACATATTATATATTATTATTATTATTATTATTATTATTATTAATATTATTGTTATAGCCATTATATATATATGCCATTATTATTACACATATATATATATAGCAGGTTATTGTTACATACATATATATGTATTATTAGTTATATTATGCATATATTGAAGAAGAATATATTATTATTATTATTATTATTATTATTATTAAGATTTAACATATATATACATATATATTATTATAGTTATTATTATTATATATTATTATTATTATTGTTATATTATTATTATTATTATTATATATTATTATTATTATTATTATTATTGTTATTATTATTATTATTATTATATATATATTAATATATACGTATAGATCATATTATGATATATTATTATTATTATATTATTATTGTATGTTAGAAAGATACATATTAAAGTTATATATTATTATTATTATTATTATTATTATATATTAATATATATATTATTATTATATATATTATATTATTATTACATATTATTATTATTATACATATTACATTATTATTATTATTATTATTTCATATATTATTATAAAGGTGTATATTATTATTATTATGTTATGTTAGATACTGGCATATTATTATTATTACATATTATTTATATATTAGAATATATATATATATATTATTATTATATATATTACATATTATATATTATTATTATTGTATTATTATTATTATTACATATATTATTATATTATATATATATATTAGAGAAGATATTATATATATATTATTATTATATATATATATATATTATTATTATTATGATATAGTTACATATATTATTATTATACAATCGTGGTCCTAAGTAGAGCCGATGGAGCCTGCATGGCAAGGTCGTGGGTTCGAATCCTAGTTCGATCCTAGGTAGAAATTACCTAGAAAGTTCCCCTCCTTAAATAGGGCTATGCCCGTGAGGTGTGAACTTTTAAATATATATATATATATATATATATATATTGTTATATATATATATATGGGCTGCTATGTTATATATATATATAGCTATATATATATATATATATATATATATATATCGATTTATTTAGTTTATATGGGAACGGTACTTCCCTTGTTCAGAATTGTCCAATTTTTGGCCTGATTTCTCAGCCAGAGTTCCTTTTAAATA
>JABUQX010133529.1:0-2500 GCA_015478945.1 Trachelipus rathkii | reverse complement strand
ACAAATATTCGATTGGTTTGAGGTCCGGACACTATGCTGACCACTCCAACGCCGTAATTTGAACCGTCCTAAGGTAGTCGTTCACACATTGGGCCTTGTGTGGTATTGCATTTCATGCATTAGAATGAAAGAGTCACCGATGTAGGAGCATATAGCACGACATATGGTTCGAAGATGTCTGTGATATACCACACGGCTGTAAGAGTGCCTCCATCGAAGATGTGCTACTCCGTAGGCCCCAATTAAGAGATACCTCCCCAGACCAAAACCGACCCCCCTCCAAACGGAAACTTGCAGAACATTGCATTGCTCGAACCTCTCCGTCGGTCGTCGGTATACTCTAGCATGCCTGTCCGAGGTGTACAGAGACACTCTCGACTATTCGTAAGAGCACCTCTGCCCACCGTCGACCATCCACGATGGAAGCCCCGGCAATGCCAAACATCACAACCTCCACTTCCCTGCCAGGTGTGCGTTGTGGGACCTATGGCAGGCCTCCGGGGGCCGGTAATTATGTTCCGCAAGACGTCGACGCACTATATTGTCACTCACCCTGGTGCCGTGTACCCCCGATAGTTGTATCTGCAGATGCCGTGCCGTTGTGTGACGCTCCCGTAATGCACGCAGACATATAAATCGGTCTTCATCGGGTGTCATGGCCTTGGGCCTACCTTGTCCTGGCCGGTAATCATGTGTCAGGGTTTCCTGGTACCGTTGGACCACCCGTGCAATCGTTGTGTGCGCTATTCCAAACCATCGACCAAGTTCTCGGTACCCGTGTCCTTTGGCGTGGAGTGTTGTTATCTGCACGAGCTGATCTCTTGACAGTTGACGCATTATCATCTCCATGTTTATCGGTCGGTTCGTACGTGAATGATCCATCACCTGATATACCCCGACGTAACCTCCCCCACCCCTCCCAGGTCCAGTTACATGGTTTATGTTTTCCTAAATTTATCGCGGTGACGGCCCAATACTGCAGCGAATTCTCTGCGGGGTAGTTACATAGGTACAATGATGCTGTCGTCTGTGTTGGTGTGGGGTTTCATGGGGTTAGGGGCCTTCCCGTTCCTGTGAGTGACATTCACCCTAGTGATGCGTAATTTTTGACGAGTAGTATATATATATATATGAGTTATTGTTGTATATATATATATATATACATATTATGCTAAAGAAGATAAAGAAGAAGAAGTATATATATTATTTATATATATATATATATATATATAGCATATATATGTTATATATATATATATATGGTGTTATATATATATATATATATTTTACAGTTAACCACCACTCACGGGCCGAGCCCTTTTCAAGGAGGAGGCGGAAAATAAAACAAGAAAAAACCCACCCAATCCCCAGCCTAAGACAAATCTCTCAGGTGAGCGCAAACGTGGATTTAAAGAGAGGAAGATTAAATATAGTTGGAAAACAGAAAAGAAAATACATGGAGTTCCACAGAACAGAAGTAGCTGGAAAGAAAGAGGCACCACAACGAAAAAGCCTGGAGTTACCACTCACGCAAAATTCATGCGAGAGCATGGCACCTCTTGTATTGCGAGGGCGACGCAATGGAGGTGGAATGCAAGCTGCCAACTCCTCAGAGCATCTACCGCTGTAGTACCTATAGAAAAGAGATAGTGCGCCAACGTCACGTCGCAGATAGAGGTCAAGAGAGTTTGAAAGTAGAGATTATTAGTCTCTTAGCTTTAGACTCAACCTCATTCATTAGAAGGGTATTCTCCGAGTAAACCGCACTGAACAGTACCCATACAAGGGCGAATAAGGCCCTTATAACTGGAGTAGCTGTGCAGAGGAAAAAATTCCCCGCAACCTGAACAGAACTCCCAGCTTCTTTGAGGCCACCTTAGCAACCATAGAAATAAGAGGTTTCCAAGATAATTTGTTGTTTATGTTAACCAAGAATGTTTATGTTATTCACAGGAGAGACGTTAGAACCGTCGAAGGAAATAGGAAAGGTCGGAGGTGTTTTTGAGAGGGAGATGTGGAGAAGTTGAGTTTTTAAAGAGTTGAATTTTACGAGGTTGCGGTGACCCCACCGGGAAATCCCATCCAGATCGACAAGGATAGAATCGGAAAGCTGAAGACGAGAGGCAACCCTAAAAGCACAAAAGAGGGAGCAGATTTGAAGTGAGTAGAAGAATGGAGGGTTGAGCAATCAGCATAAGAGTGAACAGAGTTGGAAGCAGCTGAGAAGATCGTTGATGAAAAGTAGGAATAAAGTTGGAGATCGAACAGCAGAACCTTGCGAACACCACAGTTAACAGGAAAGGAGGGAAGAGGCCGCTCCATCAACGAGTGCTGATATAGAGCGAACGGGAGAGAAAAACTAGACAAGAGTAAGCAAAGAGAAGAGAACCCTAAAGGAAGGGAGCTTGGTGAAGCGTGGCGCACGAAAACGCGAAAGCGTTTCAACGATAAATGCGAAAACGGTTAAAACACCCAAATCTGAAGGAACGAAGTAATAATG
>JABUQX010133528.1:0-14822 GCA_015478945.1 Trachelipus rathkii | reverse complement strand
ATATATATATATATATATATATATATATATATATATATATATATATATATATATATATATTAGGGTGATGACTTTTATAAAGCCTCGTTTCCCTGTATCATAATTTGATGAGCTTTTATTAAAGATTAGATAAAATATTACCTTCAAGATGATTTGATAAAAAAAACTCACGCATAAAATGATTTTAAATTTTATTTATCAGCGTTTTAGCCCATTTTTGGAGGTCACTGTAAGCAGATAAAAAATTGAACACAAGCTTTAGAGTCACATATATACAACATTATATAGGGTCATCAAACACACAATGAAGTCAATTATTCACGATAATGTCAATGGACAGGATGAATCTCAGTGGGAGATTGTCCTTGTTGCGGCAGGAATCGTGCAGGTCTTGCATGACTTTGATCTCACGCTCACAGCATTGGTTGCTTCGGGCAGTGTTGATTGGATATTCATCTGTTTTCCGGTGGGTTTTCAAGCATTTGAGACCTGTTGGGTAGTCATTCAGAGTTGCAAATAGTTCATCAAAATCTTCAGCGCGGAGCAATTGACTGGTGAACCAATGGTCCACCCATGAGTATGAAATGAATGAACAGATTTTACGCAGCCTGTCCCGTGTTTCATGCATCAGAATAAACGCAAGAAGGGCTAGAATGGCATGAGAGTTCCAACGTGCATTGCTGATGTTTGGGATCTGCTGAAACCTCACCAAGGGGATCTCATTCCTCTTAGTGTAGTGGCGGAAGACACGAGTGTTGTGGTAGAGAAACTTCATGTTGTTTCTCCAGCCACCTGTTTCCTTAATCTCAGTTTTACAGTCACTGAAGGCTGCTTTCAATTTATCATAATTGCTCATCAAATCCTGCACAAAGAAGTACTCGATGTTTGGTGATTTAGTCGACCCATGAAGCTCATTGTCCATGACAAGGCGAAGAACACGATCCAGCACATGGTGCTGGCAACTAATGAACTTGGGTTTGGGGTAACCTTTCTCTTCGAACATTTGATGCAGCCGAACAACAACGCCTGTCTTCTTGTCGGTATTCACGCTTGTTGTGTAAACAACAATCATCACAATTGACCCCCCACAGGTTGAACTCCTCTAACACATAACGAAGTCCTTCAGCGATTGTTTGAGCTTTCCCATCTTTCAATTTGAGCGCAGTCAACTTAATTTCTTTTGCTTCATTCTTGAGGACCACTGCCTGATATTCAAAGTCCTCAATGTGTTTGCCGTCAAAGTGTATGCTCAACTTCTTCAGATGAAACGTGATCACCAAGTGCTTCTTCACCTGAGCCGCCCTTGTGTAGATAGCCTTGTGGATTGCTGACTGACATGGGGTTGGGATTTCAATGCCCTCACCAGAAAGCTGGCGGCACACCTTTGCTGCCCGTGGGACGACAGCTCTGAGCTTGTAACAAGGCGTCTTGCAATGCCTGTTGGGTTACGCTTCCTTGTGTTCGTAGGTGCTGCATTCTCATCCTCCCAAGGACTGTCTTTGCTGTTGTCGGATGACTTCGTATTACTTTCGGAACAATCAGGTGGCGCTGAGCTGGTAATTGTGGACACAGTCGCTTCCATTGCCTTCTTTCTCTTGGATGGATGGATTGTCTTGGCACTAGCAGGTTTGCCAGTGGAATAACCAACCTGGCCCTTGCTCTTAATTTGCAGTTTGTAGAGGTTCTCATATTCTTTGCACATTCATTCGCCTTTCACCTTGGTCACGTCAAACAGTTCATTCATTGTATCAAAGTTTTGTTTCTTTCTGCAGCGCTCATAGTCTTTCAGAAGTATTGCTAGTTTTGCACAAATAGCTTGATCAGATACACGCAGGAAGTTCAATGTTTTGCTCCATAGGGCTTTAAGCTCTACAGCAATTAGACCGATCCTCTCTCTCCGCTCTTTGGCAGTGGATTCAAGAAATTTGAAGCGTCCAATGGCTTGGTTTTTCTGAGACATGCAATTCCGTTCACTCAAGGATCCTTCATGAATTGCCACGTTGCCTCTTCTTGATGGCACTTGAAACTGGACTAAGTTCTTTGTCCAGCTTTCCTTGTTCTTCTCCGTGTTAGAAAAGCTCTTCTTGAACGACATGTTGTCTTCTACTCATCAACTGAAATAGAAAAGGCCTTAACGTAAATATTAAATACGTAACAAATTAAAGAAACTGTTATTGAGTTTTCATATATTTTATTTAAAAACAAGCAATATAAAAATATAGAAAACAAAAAAAAAAGCAGACACTAATAAAATATTATATGCACAAATATAACTAGCAAGAGAGTTCAATGTAGCTCACCAAATAATAAAAGATCTCTTTATAATAAACTGAAGAATGCGCAATACTTATAATAAGGCAATGATAATGTTGACACAAAATTAAGCTAATTAAAACTCAACTACCCGCTTTGAACACCTCGCTTATATACCAGTTTATACCACACTGCGAAACAGCTGAAGAAAATATTAGAACTCTACGGAAGCTTCCCGAGCAATTCCGTCAGCGTGACGTCACTCTCCGGGCGGATGGCGCGCAGCGTTCTATGATATTCTGAAAAATCCAATACAATTCTCTGGTACAAAAATTATTGAACAAGTCGGTTTGATGACTTATATATAAATATTGTTAATACAATTATTTAATATGCTAAAATGGCCTACATTACATTTCAAAGTGGTTTGTGCGTAACCTTTTTCAATATTTCAATGGAATAAACGCAATTTTAGTCATTAATAGGCAAATGTTCATCCAATCGTGCTACAGGAAATGATTTTTGAGAAAAAAAATCAAAAAGTCATCACAGAAAAAAGTCAAAAAAGTCCATCACCTACATAGTACTATATAATAATATATAATAATATGAATATAATAATGATGAATACTATGATAGGAGAATAATTAATTAAAATAATTATTTTAAATAATATAATTATATTAATAATTAATAATAATAATTACTAATTATAATCTATATATACTATATATAACTATATAACTATAAAATAAGTATAAGATACATATTTAATGTATAGTATACTATTAATAATTTATATATATATATATAATTATATATAATATTCATTAAATGAAATAGAATATATGACAATGAACAGTTTTTTTTTACCGTTTTCTTTCTTTAAGAAAAAGGAATATATTGAAAAACTAAGCAAGAACCTAGAACACATATGAGCGATCAGATATTTGGATTGTCAATTAACTTATTAAATTTCATTAAATATTATTATAATAAATATGATTCAACATAATTTAAAAATTGATAATTATTGTTATAGCCCTTATAATTAACCATGTAGGTATAATTCGTGTTCACGGATTAAGCGGGAATCCATTTTTTGATTTTTGTCAATATTGGACTGAAAATGTTTCATTAATGACCTCTGGATGTTTATTTTATCATGTCAGTTTTTATATGTTAATTTTTTAGTATGAGAGAGACATTTAAAATTCTAAAATTAATAAAATATCAGAAATTATCTGAATATTATTATTTTTCTAATTGTTTTTTTTTGAAAGTTCTCTCACTTCATTTTAAACATGGAAAATTATCTGAAGGGTTAAATTTAACTCTCACAGGTAACCTATACATGACTTCCAAATCTCATAATATAATATTAATATTAATATTTATATATAATTATAAATAATAGATAATTAATATATATATTATATATATATATTAATATATATTAATATATATATACTATATTATATATTATATAATATATTACTATATAATTAATATATTAAAATTATAATACTTATTAGTATATTATTGAATATATTATATATATAAATATAATATATTAATAATATATTTATATAATATACAGTAATATACCAAAACTCGGATTTTGCTAGGAAATCATGGAACGCTCAGTTGATTTATCCCACTCTGCTATAAGTAAGTAGCTAATAAAAGAAAACTGCTAGATTGTGGAGAGAGCATAAAGTCAGAGAGATTTATTGCAAGTAGTATATATATATATATATATATATATAGGTGAAGATTTTCACGATTTTTTACTATAGGAGATGAAGCTATGGAAGCTACTGGATATGCTGTCAAATGTGAGTATTGATTTTATTATTTATTTTTTTATAGATTAGTAGTTATTGATTGTAATAGATATAGTAATGATAGGTGTAATTACTGTTATATTATTTATGAAATTTATATATAATTTTTTTGCTGTGATGATATGTTTTTTTGTGTGTTGGATTAAATTATTTTTTAAAATTATTATTATTAAATTATTTATGAATAAATATTAATTAATTGATATATTATAGAATTAATAATCTATATATATTAATAATATTAATTGCTTGGAACAACTGTAAGTTTTTTAGACTGATCCTTTGATGCTTAATTACTTCCTTATTTTGAAAAAATGTTATGCGAAAATTTATTATTTTATTTATTTTTTATCCAGTTAAACGTATCTACTACACCGGATTATGAATGACTAAATAGGAAGGAAATAGTTTATATATATGAGGAAAGTGCATATTTAAGTACTTGAGAGCTGAACCAGAAGACCATTATTTTCTCTTAACAGAACCACCACTTAATTACACCAGAAACAGGGAATTAATATACAGCAGTAAGCATTTTAATATATACTTATTTTGTTGTTATGTAATTGATTCTTCATATGTTACCAATGTTTATGTTTATATTATTATTTTATTATTATTATTATTATATATATTATTATTATTATATTATTATTTATTTTATATATTTATTATTTTATTATATAATTAATATATTATTATTATATTATTATACATTTATAAAAGGATAAAATTATACAAATTTGGTTATCAACTTTGAAAAATAAAAGTATTTCTCTAGTTCTGAAGTATCTCTCTTTGAATTTTCATCTTCATGTACCTTTTTATCATAATCACTTTCTTCACAACTTTCCTCAATGATGGTGTGAAGTGTAAAATCATACCCTCTTTTACAATATCCTCTCAGTTCTTCCTCTCTTTCAAAACCTTCTTCACTTGAAGTTTCACTGCAATTCGATTCACCGAATGAATCTCCATCTTCAATGGAGTCATATGTTGCGTCACCTTCTTGCATAACTTCTGGGTCATTGTAAGAGTCGAAATTTTCACTGCTATTTTCAGTGTCCCCATGTAACTTGAGTTTTAGACATTATTAAATGCAAATTGGCAAATATAAATCCCAAGGGCGCCACGCACATACACCACACAAACACATACACACGGATACATTCACACATTAACATTAGAGGATTTTATTTATAAATGTATATCCCAGTGGGAATGTATAATGGAAGTCCTACATTAATTTTTCCTAATTTTCTTTTACAGGATTTCATTACCGCTATATTATATATATATATATTGGGATTGTACCGGAAACCAGGTTCCGGGCGGAACCTCGATTTTTTGGAATGTTTTTTTTCGCGTTTCAGGTGTCCGGCCGTAGACAGCTTGGTTCCGCCGGAATTAACCGGAACTTTCTACTTTTTTCAAATGTTTTTCTTAATAAAATTCAGCAATTGATTTGTCATTTACACAGTTATGATTTTGCATAAAAAATAATATTGAAAATTGATATATAGTCGTCCCTCGTAGAACGCGGGGGTTAGGTTCCTGACCCCCCGCCCCCGCGTTCTAGGCGATATCGCGTATAACTTTAAACCCGCCTGAAAAATACATATCAATGTTTTAACACTATTGTTTGACCTTGCGTATTGAATGAGTGAAAGAAAACTAGCAGCAGTATTTTTATTTATTCGTTAATCATAATTGAATAAATTTGCAGGACTAAATTTATTTACAAAGTATATAAACATATTTTAGTGACGTTAGTTAATTAGTAGGATATTTATTACATTACAGTACAGTACTCTACATATCTTAAAATGAGCAAAAACAAAAGATATAGCAATGTATACAAACCTTTAAAAAATTTGGAGTCATAAAATTGTTTTTATATATTTAATTAAATAGCAAGGGAGATTTGTAAATATCAATTTTTAAAGTTTAGCCAATTGAGCACAAATATAGTTTCAAATTGTAAATGAATTGAAGTTGTAAGAGATGAAGGCAGTCCGGAATCTGTAGGTAGGTTGTTTTGGCTGCTTTTTTGAGAAATACATCGTTATCGGTAATTGACGCTTTTGGCCTTTTAGACTTTTCAGAATATTTATTTTTTTATTAGTACTTTTCATTTCATTACAATATAGTGTCATGATTATTTTATTTTTTATATATTTCAATTTTTAATTTAATTTTTTATCTTTTTACATTTGATTACAGAATTTTAATTTTATTTTAGGTAATTATTAAGAATTTTAACTGTTTTCTTTTCATTATCTTTTTGCCAACCGCGTTATGGACAAGATCGGCGTGTCTAAGAGAGACCGATTTATGGAGTAGAGTTATTCCTTTCTCTTCAATTTCATGATGAATATAAATATGAGAGAGTTCTGTTTCTTCGAAAAACTTTAAATATGAAACCAATATTTTCACACTCGAACCCGATAGCTTTAATACTCTGAACCAAGGGTGGGGAGTATTTTTTCGATTTTTTGAGGATTTTTTTTAGATGTATTTTTATTTTTTTAGGTAACACCATTTCTTTTTTAATTAATTATTTTTTATTAAATTAGTTAATAATCCATAATATGGCTAATGAATAATAAGTTTTCGCGTTAAATTGTAAATTACGTTTAAGATTAAATTAAGTTAGTATTAAATTATATATATTATTATATATATATGTATCAGTATATAGTAATAAATATATAAATCTATCTATATAATATACAATTATAAATTTGAGATATTATCAACTATTGAGCTGCAATCCATTTTTAATACCTAACCATCAGACAAATTAGAGATTATTGCATATAATATACTATATATATAATATATAGTTATATACTAATATTAACCTTTTGATCTGATTTATATCCTAAGTGCTCTAATATTTTATTTATGTCTTGATAAAAATGACTGAAACAACATTGGGAATTTCTTATTTAAAATCTTAAGATTTGGCGTTAACCTATATTCAGGGGCATTTAATTATTAATTTGATAAAAAAAAGTGGCCTAAAATAGCACTGAAGTATCAAAAATGTTTAGCAAGTGATGATTTTATAAAAAAAAATGCATATTGTAAGTGGCCTTTGAAAAAATATTATGTATTTAATGGGATATGCCTACCCTGCTCTAGAATCTAGATCTGGGATAAATAAAAAAATGTTTACGGGTATATTATTATTATTTTTTTATTATTATGATTTATTATTATTTACATTATATTATTTTATTTATTATTATTTTATTCTTATTATTATTAATAATTATATTATTATTTTAATATATTATTATTATTATTGATTATTATTTATTATTATTATTTTAATATTTTTTATTATATATTATTAATTATTTATATATTTATTATATTATTATTATGAAAAGAAATTAACTTGAAAAAGTAGAACTAAAAACACAAGGATTTCCAAATTTTATATGATTAACTTAAAATGAATTTATTTGCAATTTTTGAGTAAGATGTTTGTAGGAAAATGTTGCTCTCCATGTTGTGGAGTTAACGTCATCTTTATCCTCAAACACGATTACCCCTTCCTTAAAAAGCTTTTTAAACTTTGAGACCCCGTTAGAACTTTTATAATAAGTTGTGGCGGTTCCAGAGCCCCCGGACTGCTACAGCCCAGTGCGGGGTCACACAGGCGCCAACATGCATTCGTGTTCCAGACCCGTTTGCGGCACTTCACGTCACGTAAAAACGTCTCACAGGCAGGGCGCCCGTTTTAACCTCCGATTTCCGGGCATTAATAAACTGGCGCGGACTGCGCGGATAAAGATATTGTTTTTGTCAAAACAATAATCTTTGTACAAAATCATGGGTTGGATCGTAGGGTATGCCCATTTTACCGAACTATTTCATATCTTAACTTTTATTAAGGTACTATATAATCGTATCATTTATTAAAATAGATACATATAAGTATAGGAGTCATGGTCGTAGGCAGGATTTCATTAGGGATTGGTGGCAAAGGTTGATTAAATAATATAAATTTAATATATATATAATATATATATATATATATATATAAATATTATATATATATATATATACTATAATATAATATATAGATATATATATATATATAATAAGTTAATAATAATATATATTTATATATATTATTAAATATTTTATAATCGTGTCTTGACTAAATATGACAGGTCCAAAGTTGGCACGCAATTGTCACAGTTCTTCCACAATAACCCTTAAAAACGTCGGCATGGCAAAAATATCAAGGTCATTTTTTTTTATTTCGCCAAGATTAGGGGGGCAAGTGCCCCCTGCCCCACCCCTGTATACGCCCATAATGATATAGGTTTTTTACAATTGCCTAGCTTTGATCCGTGTACGGTGGCTCGTCGGCCGGTTTCCAGGTACTCAAATTTCCTTGCTTCTCTGATTGGTTATGTTAATTCTTTTTTCACTTCGAAGTCGTTCCCGATTGTTCGATTTTGCACCATCTGGGCTTGCACTCGGTCTCTGGAAAACGCAGCTAAGTATATCCTTTTTACTTAATAAATTATTTGATCCGCTTATCCAAATTTGGCTTGCAGAACTAAGAGCTCACGGTATGGATTTGACAAGATGACAGATACTTCTAGAGAGACTCCACTTGTTACATCAGACAAGTTTTAAGTAGAAAAATGCTGCGTTTCCAGAGCCCCGAGTGCAGCCCTGTGGCAAATCAAAACTCGGAAACGCTGTCGAATGAGGAAAATAATTACATAACCTAATCAAATAGAGAAAACCAGGAAATTTTTTGAGAAGTTACTGGAAACTGGTCCGAAGTAGCGCCCGTCGGATCAGCTGGCAATTGTAAGCAAAACTCTTATACTTATATGTATCTATTTCATGAAATGATACGATACATTGTATCTTAATATAAAAGTTAACTAAAATATTAAAAAAATTTTGGCAAAATCATTCCCGACACATGTTTTGCAAAAAAAAGATTTGTTTCTGAAAAAGTATTCTTCTGCGCAGCCTGCCCGTTTATTATTCTCGAAATCGAGGATTTAAAACGGGGGCCTGACTGTGGAACGTTACTTGGCGTAGCCCCATAGATAGTGAAGCGTCAAACGGGCTACTGGAAACTGATAATGCATGTGGCCCGCCGGGCTGCAGTCGGACTTCTGGAAACGCAGAGCATATGTTAAGGTGTAGCTGAAAGTCGGGAAAAGTTCCCGGTTCCGAGCCCGAACTTTTCAAGGTTCCGCATAAGTTCCGGGTTCCGGCCGGAAAAACCAAAAAATTCTGGGTTCCATGTAACTCCCTGTAATTATATATATAATTTATTTATACATTAAATTATAGTATATATATATTAGTATATATATAAATATTATTTTATATATATGAAATATAATTTATAGTTAATTATATATAATTATACTAAATATATATATAATTATATTAAATAAAATATTATATCTAGTTATATATTCATATAATAAATAATATTTATATATATAATAATATAGTCCTCGTTCAAATCGGACTTGTTACTTTCACTAGATCCACCAGGACGTGAACAGTAAAAATTGACCGTTTTGGGCAGGAGAAGTTTTACTGTAATTTCATTACTCTAGTACCATAGTGATTAATACACTAGATCTCAATACCCTCACCTCTACTGATCCATAGCCAACACATACAACCTAAATTTACAACCTTTAATACACATACAGACACCTCATTTTCCTAGCCTCACGCACATGTTAAGGTCTGTTGCGTCCAGAGCTTAGCCCATGCCACTTATGGCTGGGATATCGTTGACTTTGGTTCTCTATTGAGGCTGGGTTTACTACACCCTTGATACTGTGCACCTTTCCACTTGTGTATTGGGCCCCGAACTGTCCCGGAAAAAAAACAATATTAACCCTTTTACCCCCGAATGGTCCGTGGTAAAATAAAATAAAAATATATATACTATATATAATAAAACTATAATATATTTATATATATATTATAGTAGTTATTATTACTATTATTATATATAAAATCTATAAATACATATAATATATATTATATAATCTATATTTAATATATTATCTATATTATATAACATATAAATATAATATTTATATTTATTATTATTGTATTATATATATTTTTATTATTTTATTTATTCTATTTATTCATTATTTTATTATTATTATTATTATTATATTATTATTATTATTATTATTATATTATTATTATTATTTGACTTCCTGTTTAAAGTGACACGGCAGTTTTTCCAGATACTGGGATCTCTGCTGTACTTTTCTCTACCTCTGTTTTTCCTGTTTCTTCAGTATATTGTGTTGACATTGGAGTTTGAGTGTGTAAAAACTGGAGGCTTAATTACTATATTTCTTATTAGTATATTTATATTAAATTATAGTGATATATATATTAGATATAATATATAATTACCTATATATATAAATTTATATATATATATGTATAATTAATATATATTATAATTATTACAATATATATATATACTGTATATATTATTCTTTTCTTTCTTCAGCTTTCTCCTTTGACCGCCCCAGATTGGCTCGGTTAAAGGTGCGTACAAGCATCGGAAAAAGAAAAGCAGTAGTGAGAGCTCGTCACAGTCGAAAAGTAAAGCCCAGCCTATACCGCCCCCTTGTACCATTAATTAGTGAGAGCTCGTCACAGACAGAAATCCACCCTAGAGCATCATGGACCGCGACGACCCTCAACTATAATGGGAAATTTCGTTCAAATGTAAGGGTTTATCCCCTGGCCCAGGTGGACCCACAACCATGCCCCCATTACAAAACCCCGCTCATTCCCTGCCGTGATCACGCATCTCTTTATTCTTTCGCTTCTGGCCAAACTACACATCTTTCTCCTTCACACATTTCTGTTCACCGACTCAATTCACTTTTTCTCTTTCGGTCTCCCTAGCCGGTCGGTTCCTAACATCATTCTCCCACCTATACATCGTCTTTAACAACTGACTTTCATTCCTATCCTTTCCACCATGCCCCATACCATTCTCAACATCTTTCCTTTATCTTGTGCCTCATTTACCTCCTTTCTCACACCACACAACTCTCTAAACGTTCATTCTTCATTTTATATTAATTCTTTCCACACCTAGCATGCCCCTAAGATTGTCCATTGAACACATTGAACTTTAAGATCCTAATACTTCTTATTCCCAGACATAGATACCTCACTACCATACATACACAGGTAACAACATACCCTCATGTAATACTCTAGCGCACTCAAGACTTAGTCCCCCTCTAATTCACCAACGAATTTAACTGCGACAACCCAAGCCTTCCTGCCATTTTCCAAAACTTATGCCCTAATACACTCTGCAATCATCGTTCCCTTTCTCATCCAACACAATACTCCTAAATTTAAACTCAGACACTTGCTCAGCTGCTCATCATCTACATAACTTCACACTAGGACTGTCCTCACTCAACAACCATAACCTTACTCTTATCTACGTACTTTCAAACCCCTCCTTTTACATACCCTGCCAAATCTCTCACCAATCCTCTCAAACTCTCTTCAGACTCGTCACACAAAACCAAATTTTTCTTCATTTTCAGGTAGGGCCCCCTCCACTCCTCTCCACATTCTCCATGCTTCTAACACCATTTCATGCCACCACATATCCCCACCTCGAATTCTTTTCATAACCCCATTCACATATACACATTGATAACCAAGGAGACAATAAACACAACCCTGTCTCACTCGCTATTATCGCTTAAACCATCACCATTGACACCATATTTTCTTTACACACGTGATTCACTATCGTCATACATATGTTTGATTCCATTCAGAAGTCCACCACCAAACACCATATATCACTTAATACCTGCCATAAAGCTTCCCTAGTAACTCTATCATACGCCGTTGTAAATCCATTAAAACCTAAATATAATTATTTTTTCTTCTCTCATTTCTCCATAATCATTATGTTCAGTTTTGAGGCCACAAACAACATCCTCTACCACTCCTAAAACGCACCTTTCTCTTCACCAATCAGTCCTCAGTCACTCGATCGCACTCTATTCACCAAAATACCCAGCATATACCTTCCTATACAAACATCTCAAATAAACTTATTACCCCTATAATTTTACTACAGTTCCTCCTATTTCTTCCCTTTACCTTTGTCATGGGTACTATTACGCTCTCCTCCAATCCCTTGGAATATACCCTCCATAAACGCATTTATTACACAACCTTCCAAATCCAATCAATTCACTCCAATCTCGCCTTCGCGCTCTAATCATTTTTTCATTTTTAGTTTTAGATTTCCTTTAGTGTACCTTTAGTTTTATTGCCATTGTTCAACTTATCACTTTACCAATTACCTCCTCCTTCATACTAGATAATCACCTCTATCCACAATACCTTTTCCATTTAGCACCATCAAAAACCACACACATTCCATACTACACCTCATCATTACTTTAATATTGTGCAGATTTCGTCTTTCCACACTCCCCTCAAAAATATTAAATAAATTTCATCAAATTATAGCAAAATAACCATCCCATTCATTATTCTAAGCAGATTCTCCACCTTATTCTATTCTTAACCTTTAGCGCTTCCTTCCCAGAAAGAGCTTCCTGATTTCCTTGTATATGATCCTCATTCATTCCTACCTCCAAAACTGTTCATTTACCTCTTGTTTCTCCTACGTATACACCTTTTAAGTATTGCTTTTTCCTCCTTATTTTTTCCAAGCATCTTTTCATTTTTGAAACCTTCATCATTGGCTTT
The DNA here is from genome assembly GCA_015478945.1 of Trachelipus rathkii. Lineage (NCBI taxonomy): Eukaryota > Metazoa > Arthropoda > Malacostraca > Isopoda > Trachelipodidae > Trachelipus > Trachelipus rathkii. The sequence goes on along the minus strand of JABUQX010133528.1, from coordinate 1,923 downwards.
AGTCATTCAACACGCTTTCTTTTTTTACATTTAACGCTTTCATCACCTCTCATTCCACCATTCGCTAGTTAACATTCTTACTTCCTACTTAGCACAACCCCACACACTTCCTTTTGCACTACTAACAATTTGCTTCCTTCATTTGACCCCCATATGTAGTTCTAGTATTCACTTGTTCCATTCAACCGATATTACTAGCGAGGCGCTCTTACATTACTTATCCTTATTCTCTTGCTTTCTTAACTTTTCCTCTTTCTTAATTTTACCTACTTCCTCGATCACCTTCCTCGCCTCATCAAGCCTCCACTAAGCTAATATTAACATAGACTAACATAATGATCCGATAATACCATATCCTAACCCTATCTCAACTGATTAACATCCTGAAACCATACTTACATTCTCCTTCTCACCAACACAAAATCAATCATCTTTCACTTCGATACCATCTCTCTACATACACCAACTCTAGTATACTTATGGTACTCTTGTGTTTAAAGAAAGTATATAATTACACACATACTCTCTCATCTTCACAGTAAAATCAATCACCTTCATACCATTCTACATTTTCTCCCTCCACCACCCCTAAAACCACCTGGTTATTACCATCCCTTTTATTGTATCAATACTCCAACCATTTCAGGTCCCCAACAGACTATTCCATCTGACAGCTTCTTTAAACTCACCCCGCAATCCAGAACATCATTCAAATTTAAGCCAATCGTCCTTCTACGATTCAACGTTTTCCTCACATGGACCATACGATCACAACCAACACACACCTTGAACTTCAAACTTAAATCTTAACATAGAATTCAGACTCACACACACAAGTCATTACCATAGGCTCTTTCATGTACCAAAACAGGTCACTCATCAATAATTGCCAACTACTTCTCTCCCCTCTCTATTCTACATTCCAACATCCAGCAACGCTAACATTTCAAATCACACACTCAATTTCACTTTCCTAAATTCAATCTTTGATTCAGTCACTCAGCTGTGAGCATAATACCAATTGCCCTTCTAAATACAATCCACACCTTCTCTCACTCACATCCATACACAATTGATCTGACATTCCATGTACCATACGATTCATAACAATTTCGCTCGAAAGTTAGAAGGTTACGTTTACGGCTTTGATCACGAACCATTCTCCGAGGCTGCATTCAGCGATTCTCGCAAAGAGATATGGTGGTAGTGGGCAGCCAACGCCAACTAACTCACCTGCCCCAATAGTCGAACGATCTCTACACACGCTAGGAACATTTACGATGTGGGGAAATTCTTTTTCTTCCCCGCACACAGGGAATAATGAGTAAGTCAGTTGTCTGAATAAGGTGTATCTAGAAAGTGGTGTGCTCTCACTTTCTTGTGTAAAGGAAGTAATTGAATGCAAAAAGGAAACTTTCCTACAATGCAGTGATGAATAGGATGGAGTTTTGAAGGAAAACGAAGGTTCAAAAATATTCTCCCACTTCTTAGCAAGAAGGGGAGAATCAGAGCAAACGGAATTTAAATTTTAAATAATTTTTGTCTCCTAAGAAAACATTTTTTTGTTTAATGATGATTTCAAATTTTTTGTGTCACCTATGAAAGCCTCAATGGCGTTTCCTTGTTCTGGCTTCGAATAGTAATAGTATCTACCTCTTTGAAGGTACTAGTTGTAATGGGTTCAAATATTTCTTCTGTTTCACCCTTGGTGACATCATCAGAAAATGAATCTGGTTCGAAACAATCACATAGAGGTACATTGTGCTCCCGTGAGTTGCAAAAAAAAACAAGGTTTTGCAATCAAACACTCTTATCTGGTGTGACTGGAAGCAAAACATTGCAAGCAAAATTTATGGCTTAATAAATCTTTGTGTTTTAAAGAGAGAGTGGAAACTACTTCCCAATCGAAAATGTAACGCTTTC
>JABUQX010133527.1:17500-19979 GCA_015478945.1 Trachelipus rathkii | reverse complement strand
CTGTCTCACTCCGCTATTAATCCTAAACAATCACCATTGACACCATTTATTCTTACACACGCTTCACTATCGTCATAATTACTTTTGATTCATTCAAGAAGCCTACCACCAAACCCATATATCACTAACACCTGCGACCATTACGCTTCCCTATTAACTCTATCATACGCCTGTTGCCAATATCCATAAAACCAAATACAATTTATTTCTTCTTCTCCCCTCATATTTCTCAATCATTTGTTTCAATGTAAAGATTTTGATCCACACATCCCTCTACCACTCCTAAAACGCACCTTGTTCACCATTCAGTCCTTCAGTCACTCGACGCACTCTTCGACCAAAATCAATACCAGCATATACCTTCCCTACAATACTCAATAAACTTATTTCCCGTATAATTTCTACAGTTCCCCTTTTTCTCCCTTTTCCTCTTATATAAGGGTACTATTACCGCTCTCCTCCATCCCTTGGAACTATACCCTCTATTAACGCTTTATTACACAAACTTCCAAATCCAATCAATCACCATCTCGCCTCGTTCTTGATTCATTTCACCAGTAATTCAATCTATACCTGCAGATTTTACCATTTCTTCAACTTTGTCACTCTACCCCATTACCTCCTCCTTCTAATTAACTCATCCCCAAAATACCTATTCCTCTTGCACCATCAAACCCACACACATTCACTATCCCTCTTCATTACTGTTAATATTTGTGCAGATTTTCGAAATGTTCTTTCCAACTACTCTCACACCCATTTCATCAGTTACAAAGCACCATCCCTATTCATTATTTTAAGCAGATTCCCCTTATTCTCATTCTCACCTAACCTTTCGCGCTTCCTTCCAGAAGAGCTTCCTATTCCCTTGTAAGTCCCCATTCATCCTCCTTCCAAACTGTTTATTTACCTCCTGTTTTCTCCTACGTATACACCTTTTAGTATTTCTTTCTTTTCCTCCTTTTATTATAATTCCAGCACTTTCTTTTGATCTCATTCATTTCTTTAGTACATGTCAACCACGGCTTCTTTTTACCTTTAACGCTTTCTTCACCTTTCATTCCACCATCACTGTTAACATTCTTACTTCCTACTTTAAGCGCATCCACATACTTCCTTTGCACTACTAACATTTGCTTCCTTCATTTCCCCAGATTGTCAGTATCAACTTGTTCACATTCAACCATTTTACTAGCGAGCGCTCTTACATACTTATCCTTATTGTCTTGCTCACTTAACTTCTCACTCTTAATTTTACCTACTTCCTTTCGTATCACCTTCCTCTCATCAAGCCCCCACTAACTTAATTTTTACATAGAACAACATAATGATCCACAATCCCATTCCTAAACCCCTAACTGATTTACATCCAACACATACTTCAACATATCTCTTTCTTCACCAACACTAAATCAATCATACCTTTTCACTTTCGATACCCATCTCTACCTACCCCAACTCTAGTATACTTATGAATACTCTGTGTTTAAAGAAAGTATTACTTACACACATACCTCTCTCTTTCACAGAAATCAATCACCTTCCTACCATTCTCATTTTCTCCCGTCCACCCCAAAACAACATGTTATACCATTCCCTTTTTTTTTGATCACCTATCCAACCATTCAGGTCCCCCAAAACTATCAATCTGAAGCTCCTACTCACCCCATCCAGAACATCATTCAGATTATCCCAAAAAATCGTACTCTCTTCAACGTTTCCCTCAGATGGACCATACGTCACAACCACACATACCTTGACCTTTTCAAACTTAAATTTAACCATTAAAATTCTAGGACTCACACACACAAAGTCTACCATAGCTTTGTACCACAGGTCACTCATCAAATTGCAACTCCTTCTCTTCCTCTCTCATTCATTTCCACACCAGCACGCACACATTTCACACCACACCACTTATTTTCTTCGTTTCCTTTCATCTTTGTTTCAGTCACAGCGAGCAAATCAAATTTGCCCTTTCTAAATACATCCATCACCTCTCTCCTCTTCTCCTCAACATTTATTCCTCAGACATTCCATGTACCCATACGATTCATACAATTTCGCCGAAAGATAGAAGGCCGTTTACGGCGATCACGACCTTCTCCGAGGCCTGCATTAGCATTTCTGGCAAGAGATAGATGGAACTAATCAACTCAACCCAACTACCACCGTCCCTTATTCGCCCTAGGACACGCAGGACATACGATGTGAGCCAATTCTTTCTTCCCCCACACACAGGGATATGATTAGTAGGGATGTCTGTAAAGTGTTATTTGTAGAAATTTTAGGGCTTCACCTTAGTAAGAATGTGTATATGATATTGGATAAAATGTGGTGTCTGTAAGATATTGTCTGGAGATAAGTGTCGAGAATATGAACGGCAAAGAGAAAGACGTTGATAAAAAAGGAAGGTAATTTCATTATATATTATTATATGAATTTTATGGAATATATATATATATATATTATATACTAT
>JABUQX010133527.1:0-12500 GCA_015478945.1 Trachelipus rathkii | reverse complement strand
AATACAATACACCGTTAAAACACAAGTTACAAGCAGGTCGATGACGTCAGAAGCGAGACTAAAGAATTGGAGCACTGACTAGACACATGTTGCGTTGATAGAAGATCTGAGCGTAGTGAGCTTAAAAAGGCGGCAGACTTGGTACTTAACATGATAGCGAACGGAAAACTGTTGCATACCCCCATTTAGGTATGCAAAGATTTAAGTAACAGGAATAAAATTTGTGAGGGATAACCCCAAAAGACAGAGTAAAAAATCGCTTGCGCTAATAAAAAGAACTTTGAGTGCGATAGAGTCGAAAGTTGTTTAAAACAATAAAAAATTGAAGAAGCCTAACAAGTACGGAGAAGGAGGGAGAGAGAGGCTAATATATATATATATATATATATATATATATATATTAGTATAGATAGTATATGCTATATATATATATATATATATATATATATATATATATATTATGATATATATATATATATTATATTAGAGGTGAGCCGATTCTAGGACTCGGCTATCTTCTAAAATATACTGTTCCAATCGGATCTAACTTGAATTCGGAGAGATCCTCCCGGAACTATTTCTTAGCATTCATTAATTATAATTTAAGTAACATTTCATCCCTGTCAATATGCTCATCTCTTATATGCATAGTAAATATGTACTGAATTTTTTTTTAAATCAAAGTTCAAACCTATTGGGCAAAGCCCTATTCTAGGGGGGCAACTTCTCTAAGTAATTGCTACCTAGAATCCGGACTAGGGATCGAACCCGGGCCCATGCCATGCTACTATGTAGCTCTACCGATTGAGCCACGGGAGAATTGGTTCAACAATTAGGCTAACACAGTCACAGATATATTCATTATTTAATATTATAATATTTAATAATATTTAATATATTATTATATAATAAGCATAAAAAATTATTTTTTCCTCTATTTTATTAGTTATATATAATGAATATTTTTTTCTTGAACATTAAAAAATAAACATACAAAAAGACTAAATTTCTCTTTATTTAACTAAATTAATTTTTTGTGTAAATTTATTTCTTGGTGCATTTAAAAGTGGTAAAGGATGTGCAGAGCAAATTTTTACATTGAATCAAATGAGTGTGGAAATGCGCTCGAGAAGAACGAGCTGTAATTAGGTTTTATGGGCTTGCAACAGGCGAATGATAGGGTTGATAGGAAAGTTCTGTGGCAGGTGTTAATGATATATGGTGTTGGTGGTAGGCTTCCGAATGGAGTCAAAATTTAGCAAAAGCGAGAATAATTTTGAATGATAGGATTAAATGGCATGGTTTTGTTTGAAGACATCTTCGTTGGCCTAGCCTAGGGGCTAAAACCCTGACAATGACATTGTTATGAAACTTTAGGGTGGATTTCTGCTCTGCGACGAATAGCAGATATGAGTATGAGAGGAAGATATGGGAAAATATGGCTTTCTTTTCGACTTAGGTCATGTTCTTTTACCTCCCTATTATGCTTCGGGTGTGTGTTGCGCACCCCACCCACAATTTATTGGGATCCATGGGGAGGATAAAGAAAGAAAGAATTTATTAGAATGTTCAAATATTGTTATCGTAATCTTCATATTTCCTCTTCAAGTACATTACGAACTTCATAAAAGCCTCTCTGAGTATACTGATAAAGGAGGATCTTCAAACTCTCTTATTGTTATAAAGGTGATATATATGAAAACTTTTCTTTTTTTACTACTCCGTCCCTGAAAAACTTTCCCTTCTGTAAAGTTTGGGGAAATTGATTTTTCTTTTAGCTAACTTTCCAATACTTTTCATGGATCTCCTGTTGATTTTGATATTTATTTTTATATTTTTTTTCTTTTCACCTCACTTTCTTTACTCTCTTCAATATGATAACTTAAAAAATCTCATGCGGTAACAGATCTTGATCGATTGGATGCGTTAAAGAGTTCGTACTTAGAAAAGAATTTCTTGAGATCAAGAATGATGACTTTTCCACATTCTCAAAGTGCTTATCAATATTTTTCAACTTCTTCTTTAGTACATATTTCACTACATCATTAAATTACTTCGAAATAATTTCTTTAATAGTTTGAGGTGAAAAATATTCACCTTATATCGTGAAATTAACAATTGTACTCACAACATGAGCACAGTTACCATGACTATAAAATCTACCATTCAAACCACTGCTTCTCATAAAATGTTTTTCCTTCCAAGACTTTTCTCGAGCTCTAGTTTCTTCTTTAACACATCACCATCGCCATTATCAATATCTGAATGGAAACGGTGTAATAATCCAGCACGAATTATTTATTGCAGAAAGCAACATTGATTTACACATACTTACCACATTTGTTATCATAAAATGGCTGAAATAATACCAAATGTTTCTTAAGTAACTGCCAGTTAATTGCAGTTAGGAGAAGAATATCAGGATGGTCAACTATATGTGCAAAAAGTTCTTAAGTTTTCCGTACTTTCTTTCATTAGATAAGTGCTATTCCATCGGGTTGGAATATCTTGAATAATAATAATAATAAAAGAAGTTCTTAAGTTTTTCCATGCTTTCTTTCATTAGATAAGTGCTATTCCATCGGGTTGGAATATCTTGAATAATAATAATAATAATAATAATAATAATAATAATAATAATAATAATAATAATAATAATAATAATAATAATAATAATAATAATAATAATAATAATAATAATAATAATAATAATAATAATAATAATAATAATAATAATAATATAATAATAATAATAATAATAATAATAAGAATAATAAACTTAACAAACAATAATAATAATAATAATAATAATAATAATAATAATAATAATAATAATGATAATGATAATGATAATGATAATGATAATGATAATGATAATGATAATGATAATAATAATAATAATAATAATAATAATAATAATAATAATAATAATAATAATAATAATAATAATAATAATAATAATAATAATAATAATAATAATAATAATAATGATAATGATAATGATAGTGATAGTGATAGTGATAATGATAATGATAATGATAATGATAATGATAATGATAATGATAATAATAATAATAATAATAATAATAATAATAATAATAATAATAATAATAATAATAATAATAATAATAATAATAATAATAATAATAATAATAATAATAATAATAATAATAATAATAATATGATTTTGTTGCTTTCTAGAGCTTCCTGAAAGTATTTTTTTGAAATTTTCTCTAATTTTATCCTAGAATAAAATAAAACTATTTATTTAATTACAGTACCGAGGTTTCGTCCGTATACTTCAGATATTTTCAAGGAATAATTTTATTTTTTAGATTTTAGCAATTTTGATAAAATAAAAATCGTATAAACTAATAACAAAAATAAAATTTCAAATTTTAAAAGCTAGAAAAGTTAACGTACATTACAAAACTATTTTGTTATTTAAATATTTTTAAAAATTGAACATTTCATTATATTTTATATTTATCACTGGTTTATGTTTCCTTATAAGGAATGATTAATTTCTTAGATATTAACATTGAAATTAAAAAGGATGAAAAATTGATAGAAGTCTCTACGTTAAATCTATAGATAAAGGAAAATTCTTGAATTTCGAATCGTTCACTCCTCTAAACCAGCGGTCTCCAAACTTTTTTGACCGCGTACCCCTAAGAGGAAAATAATTATAAGTTGTACCCCCTATACAGGCCTATAATATATATATATATATATATATATATATATATATATATATATATATATATATATATATATATATATCTTTCTACTATATATATATATATATATATATATATATATATATATATATATATATATATTTATGGTATATATATATATATATTTTTATATTTTTCAATAAATATATTATAACTATGTATATATATATATATATATATATATATCTTACTATATATATATATATATATATATATACTATATATATAGTGATCGTGAGCCTACTTCTTGGCGTACCCCCAAGTATCACTTTGCGTACCCCCCAGGGTACGCGTACCCCACTTTGGAGACCACTCCTCTTAACTACAAAATTGCTACCACCATAAAGACTTTAGTTTAGCTTTTAAGATATCATCTGATTGGACCCTTTTTGATATAGAAATTAAAAGAATAAGACAGAATCTAATAAACAGTAACTTTCCCCAGTATATTATAGAGAAAACTACAAAGAACACTTTAAATAATTTATATTCCAATACCATCAATGAAAACGAAAATGATTTCCTCATATTATATTATAAAACTGAAAATATTAGCCAGAAAAAAAAGAGGAAGAAAATAAATTAAAATAAATTTTAAAAAGAGCGTATTAAAAGCAAAAGACGGAAAGAAGTTTAAATTAAAATCTTATTATAAGCCACTGAAACTGAGCTCGTACTTCTCTACTCATGAAGCGCTTTCGGATGGTGAGAGTAGTAACGTTGTGTACCGATTTCAATGTTCTGAAAGTGAATGTAATGCCACTTATAAGCGATGCACAACTACTACCCTCAACATGAGAATGTCGCAACATAAAAATAAGTCGAGTGAATTATTTCAACATTTTAAAAAAGAAAACTTCAAAAATCCCGGTAGCAACATAAAAGATAGTTTCTCCATCATACCAAGAAAAAATGAATTTTATGAATTGAGCCTCGCGGAATCTTTGATCTTAAGGAAACATCAGCCAGATATCTTGAAAAGTACGATGTATCAGATGGAATAAAAAAATTATCATTTTTTTAAATTTATTAACGCAAATAAAATCATGATTTTTAAAGTTAACCTTAAATTATTGAAATGATATAAAGGAAACGTATATTTTTATGGGTAACATGTTTTTGGAGCTATTTATTAAAGTTAATAATTACTAATTTTTTTTGTTTCCTACATTAAAATGTTCGCTGATTTCAAAAATGTATTCAGTTTTTGGGTATCTATCCTAGTTTTTTAGATACAGGTGTCAGCTATTCGGGACTCTGGCATATATATATATATATATATATATATATATATATATATATATATATAGATATATTTATATATAACATATGCTAACTGCTACCTAATATATATATATATATGCCTTATATGCTCATAACCTTACTCTTATATATATATACGGTATATATACTATATATATTAATATAATATAATATATATATATATATATATATATATATAATATATATATATATATATATATATAATAATATCAATAACCTATATAATATAGACTTAGAGCATAATATAATGTATCCATAATAATAAATATATTTTTGTTATTATCATATAATATATAATTATATATATCTTATAATAACATTAATATGTATATATAACAACTTAGCAATATATACATACTATATATATATATATATATATATATATATATATATATATATATATATATATATATATATATATATATATATAATATATATATATATAAATAACTATATAATATATATATTGATATATATATGTTATATATATATATATATATATATATATATATATATATATATATATATATATATATATATATATATATAGACCTATATATATGCTTTTGTTCCCAAAGTTGAAAAATTTATGAAGCAATGCTATTTTGAAGGAGTTATTTACTTTGATGGTAAACAACTTGTGTTCGGAACTGATTTTATCAGAAAGTTAAAAAGAATAATCAAAATGGAAATAACAATTGCTTCGACGAAATTAGTTATTATGCTACAAGACTTTAAGAAATTTCTTTTAGTCGTAACTCCATTAAAATATATATATATATATATATATATATATATCGAACTGCCATGTGAAATTTACATACGAATATATATATATATATGCTGCTGCTCTTTGCTACTATATATATATATATATATTCGTAACTCCGACCAAAATATAATATATATATATATATATATAGGACCTGTTATGTTTTACAACCCGTCAGTTTTGATTTTTTTTTGTTTATATATTTCTAGTATATGATCCTAACAGTCAATTTAAAGGGTGAAAAACATGATTCAATATATAGGACCAGTTACGTTTTGCCTCCGTCAGTTTAAAATTTTTTTTAACTAAAGAATACCCAAGGAGAGTAAAAACCACCAAAGATAGCAGAGTCAGGGTCTCTCCGGCCTTCCCGGGAACGACAGGGAGTAGGATCTTCCCCCCCCTCGGGGAGTGTCTCGAAACCCCCGCACTTTGATATTGACCCCAGCGGGTGTCGCGGGGTTCTCCGCCCTCCCTGGGGTATGGAAAACGTCCCCCCTCTGTCCCCGTCGGCGCCCCCTAATTTTTTTTTTAATTTTTATTATTATTTTCTTTTTACATTTTGTAATAAGCTTTACACTGATTCAAATATGTAATTGGTTTTCTGTAGCGTCATACTTTTCGAGATGTTTCGACATTTTATGAAGAATTTTTTTATTTTTTTGCTTTTTACATTTTTGTAATAAGCATTATACGCTGTATGTAATTGGTTTTCTGTAAGTGTCGTACTTTTGAGATATTTAATTTTTAAAATTTTATTGATATAAATGTGATTTTTAAATAATTATTTAAAATATTTCAGAACTTTTGAATCATGTTTCTCACCACGTGAAGATTACATTGTTAATCATATACTAGCAATATGTTAAAAAAAACAAAAAAATCAAAACTGACGGAGTCTTAGAAACTCATAAGGACCTATATATATATATATATATATATATATATATATATATATATGCTGCTTAACTATATATATATATGTGAGGTTGTTTCGAATGCTTGGTCTCCAATGTGTTATTTTAACCGTGTTTGTTTAAATTTATTTTAGTTTTCACTCATTTTAATTTAATGTGCCCTAGTGATGTTTTAATGTTCATTTCTTTCATTGTTTTACGTATCTATCGCCTTTACATAATTAATAAACGAAAATTTGCTCCGTAAATTTTGCCACCATCCTGAAACTTTTTAAGCTAAGTTTGTTTTTTTTTTTCTTTTTTCTTTTTAAGGAGATAATATCTATTAGAATAGGATTTTTGGATTATTTACCCTTTTTATTAATATAAGGTTTTAAATTTAAATTTTATGGTTTTAATGCAGGTTTTCATCACGTTAGGGTACTTTTAAATTTAGCTTTTGTTTTAATCATTTGTTTAAGTTATTTTGTTTGTCTGCGTGTGTGTAGGTGTGTGTGTGTGTGTGTGTGAAGATTTAATATGTTTTAGTTTAGTGTGTAGATTTTGTGTGCTTTAACTTTCTAGATTTTTCAAATTTTCTGTAAATACGGTTTTAGCGTTTTATAATTTCCTATTTTAAATTTAGGTTTTAGCGTACAAACAATTTTATCAATAGATCATAGATGGGTAGGAGGGTGTTAGGGAGGGCAGTTTGTTTTAGTCTGTTTTTTTGTTTTTCTGCTTTGTGTGTGTGTGTGTGTGTGTGTGTGTGTGTGTGTGTGTGTGTGTGTGTGTGTGTGTATGTGTAGGATGGCAGATTTGAACAGGCGCGGACTTTCTATCGACTTTATCAACATCCGCGGCTTAAACTCTAACTTTGCCTCTGTGGAATATCACCTCTCTAACTCTAACCCTAACCTTTTGCTCTTGTCTGAGACTCAGATGGCTAAGAATTCATCCTCTAACTCGTTTAATGTATCCAACTACAACTTATTTCATAATTTCCGTCTAAAGGGTGGAGCATGTGCCTATGTAAACATAAACACTCCTGTAACACGTCTCGAGAATCTCGAATCTCCTAACTTCGATGTTCTGTGGCTTAAAATCTTTCTTCCTTCTACTACAATAATCTTGTGCTTCTGCTACTGTTCTCCTAACAGAACAGATTTTCACGCCTTTTTTGAATATCTTACTACTTTTCATGAGACTGTTATATCTTCTCATCCAAATACTGAGGTCCTCTATTTAGGGGATTTCAATGTACACAACACTGAATGGTTGGGGTCCTATCATACTGATTTAGGTGGGGAGGAGGCCGAATCATTCAGCATTCTCAACGATCTGGAACAACTAATTAAAGAACCACACATTCGGGATCGTCAATTCTTGGTACACTTTGACATATGTTTCACTACTAGTCTTCTCTTTAAATCCACACCACTTTCGCTCCTATTGGTAAATCTGACCACAGCCTTATATCTCTCAATTTTAATACTTTCTCTCTAACAGCTCCATCCTGCCCCATGCGTTTTTTTGGCACTTTGATCTGGCCGATTGGGGTGGCCTTGGTTCGCTTCTATTCTAGCCATAATTTTAATGACTGCTTTGACTCTGGTGAAGCTTCTGCTTCTGCCGATAAGGAGGGAGCTGTAATCGTTGATGGGATGAGCAGGTTCATTTCTTCTTCGACGAAATCTTTCTCTCCTCATAATTCATGGTTCGATCGTGCCTTCTCTGGCCATTCCAGGCTAGAGACTTGGAGGTGCGTATCGGGGGTGGAAAAATTCTCGTTCTTCTATCACTCTTTTGCTAATTTTCATTCAGCTAGAAATCGTTGCAGGCATACTTACTCTTCGTCGAGCAAAGCGGGCTTTCATCAAACGAAAGTGCGCTAACCTCCTTGATTCTCCTACTATAAATATTTCTGTCCTCTTACCAAAAACATCTTTAACAACTTCTGTAAATCTGTCTTTCCTCCTCTTATTCGATCTGATGGTTCTGTTGCTGATTCTCCAACTGAAAAGACCAATCTCTTCGGCCTCCTATTTCCCTCTAACTCAACCCTAGACGATTCTGGCATTCATCCTCCTCCTCCTCCTTCTTCTCTCAGATGTCCTATGCCATTGCCTGTGATTAAATTTGATTGGGTGCATGGGCTCCTGAAATCTACGAACGTTGTAAAGGCGGGTGGCCCGGATGGCATTCCTCCCCGAGTTTTGAGGGATTGTGCTTTCGTGCTGACCTCACCCCTCGCTCAACTATATTTTATATGTCTCGATACTAACACTTCCCTCAGTGTTGGAAACACGCATATGTCCAACCTATTCCAAAAAAAGGAAGCCGCTCTGATCCTTCTAACTATCGCCCTATAGCTCTCACTTGTACTCTATCTAAGATCTTTGAAACCCTTCTCAACTCTCATTTCTTAGATCATCTGGAATCTCATTCACTTCTTTCTGATCGTCAGTACGGCTTTCGGCGCTCGAGTTCTAATGGCGATATACTTTCCTATTTAACTGATTTATGGTTTTCCTCCCTCAGAAACTACGGGGAGACTTGCGTGGTGGCGCTTGACATATTCAAGGCATTTGATCGGGTAAGGCACGCGTCACTGTTCTCCAAGCTCCCCTCCTTTGGGTTTCCCCCCTCTCTCTGCTTACTTATGTCTAGTTTTCTTTCAAATCGCTCAATATCGGCTTTTGTTGATGGGGCGACTTTTTCTTCTTTTTCTGTCAATAGTAGTGTTCCTCAGGGTTCTGTCTTATCTCCTACTTTATTCCTACTTTTCATTAATGATCTTCTCACCTGCACATCTAACTCTATCCACTCATATGCCGATGACTCGACCCTTCATTCTTCAACTCATTTCAATTCTGTTCCCTCTTTTACTTCTAGAATTGCCTCTCGTCTTAATCTTTCCGATTCTATTCTCGCTGATCTGGATAGAATTTCCGGGTGGGGTCGTCTCAACCTTGTGAAATTCAATTCTTTAAAACCCCAACTTCTACAAATCTCCCTTTCTAAGACATCTTCTAACTTTCCTATCTCTTTCGACAGTTCTCTCGTCTCTCCTGTTGACAATATAAACGTCCTTGGTCTTAACTTTAACAAAAAAATGTCTTGGAAACCTCACATCACAACGGTTGCTAGGGGCGGCCTCAAGAAACTGGGAACTCTGTTTAGGCTGCGAGACTTTTTTCCTCTTCTCAGTTACTCCAGCTATACAAGTGCCTCATCTGCCCTTGTATGGAGTACTGTTCTTAGTGGATAATGATTAATGAAAAGCGTAGATGTTTTAAAATATTCAAAGGTAGTAATAGGGACGATGATTTAGAAAATTATAGGAAAAATGAGAAAAGAAATGAACAACAATCAATAAGAAGGCAAGAGAGAGAGGCAGAAATTAATTTAGCAAGGAATAGTAATAAGAATCTGAAGAAGTTTTTTAGCTTCTATAAATTTAAATGTAAGAATAGGACAATTGGTCCAATTAAAATTGATGAAAATTTAGTGAGTTCAGATAAGGAAATGGTCAACATTTTCAATGCTTATTTTGCTTCAGTGTTTACTGAGGAAAGATTAGATAATAGTTTGGAGACTAATAGTTCTTGTAGGCATGTAACAAATAGACTTACAGAATTTGAATTTGATGTAAAAGATATAAAATGTTTATTAGATCATATTGACCCAAGTAAAGCTGCAGGCCCTGATGGTATATATATGGTAGAATTCTGTAAGAGGGTAGTACCAGCATTGCAAAGGCACTGTATTTGATTTTTAAGCGATCTATAGCAATAAGTAAGATCTATAGTAATAAGTAAACTGTATAATAGCTATGTTAGGCCAGTAATAGAGTATTGTGCACAAGTTTGGGCCCCTTATTTAAAGAAAGACTTAGATATGCTAGAGAGAGTGCAACGTAGAGCAACAAGGATGATTTCTGGGTTTGAGGGTAAGAGCTATGAGGAGAGGCTGAAGGAGTTAGGAATGTTTTCTGTAGAAAGGCGATTTCTCAGAGGGGACATGATACAAGTCTACAAAATATTTACATCTATTGATAATACAGAGACCAATAAATTTTTCATAGTAGAACATGGACAGGTGACCAGGGGCATAATAAGAAAATTAAGAAGAAAGCATGCCATCTTGATATAAGAAAGCATGCATTCAGTAATATTGTTGTTAAATTTTGGAATAGTCTGCCAGAGGAGGTTGTTGAGTGTGACTCGATTGCAACATTTAAGAAAAGGTTAGATTCGTTTATGGATGGGTTGGGAATCATATAATATATTGACGAAGCCAAATTGGCAGGTTTTTAGTTGTGATATAGTTATAGTTAGATGCATGTGACCATAACTTAGTTATTAATGCATGTGGATGGTTTAGGTATCATATTTATATATCATTAGTTTTGACTAAGCCAAATTGTGGTGGATTTGTAGTTACAACAAAATTGAAGTTATTGAGAAGCCCTAGGGTGCTTTGTGGATTTGCATGAGCATGTTTTGGGTAGTGGGTTGACTGGGACAGTCTCGATAGGCCCATGTGGCTTTTTACTGTCTCTATATTCTTAATGTCTTAATGTCATATCTGGGGGGGGCTCTGGTTTCACCCGGCTTTTGGATAGGGTCGAGTCAAAGGCCAAAAGGCTTATAAACTGTTCTGCACTTTCCAGTTCACTTGACCCTCTATCTTTACAGCACGATGTTGGTGTTTTTATCTATTTTATATGAGATGCCACCCAGCAGTGCCAGATCCACTGCGTACCACCACCTTTACTAGGCCCACGTAGCACAAGAGGTGCTGTGTCGGCGCATGAAGTTTTATGTTGATAATTGGTAACTCAGGCTAGTTTGCTGCGGTGCATCCTTTTTCCTGCCACCTCTGTTCTGTGAATTCTCTTCCATCTTCTGTGTTTCCTGCTGAATTTAATCTCTCTCACTTTAAAGTCATAGCGAATTCATCTGCGTAGTTTGCGTTAGTTGATGAATATCTGAGGTGTGCAACACCCCCTTCTTGGATAGGGCTCTGCCCGTGAGTGGTGGTGACAACTGAAAAAATCCTTATATAAATTAGAAGAAAATCAACTCAGTTTTAATAAGTGGTTATAAGTTTAATAACAAATATATCATGAAATTTATTAATGAATATTAGCAGTAATATATATATATATATATATATATATATATATATATAGACAGAGATATAGATGTATTTATTTGCAGATGTCTTTCAACATGTCTGTTCATGTTAATAATATAACATAATATAATAGATTATGTTATATATATATATATATATATATATATATATATATATAATAATATATATATATATATATATATATATATATATATATATAACATATATATATATATATATATATACCTTAACAACCTTATATATATATATTATATATATATATTATTCATGCCGTGTCACACAAAAGAGAGGGTGGTTTTATTTGCAGATCCAGAATATTTAAACAATTACATAGACTTTCAGACTTTCAAAATAATTGCAGGCTTTTGAAAGAATGTTCGATGCCCCTGATACTCCAATGGCCCTATCTTGCATTATTATATTTCTTCGTCCATACTAACGCTCTTTCCTATTAGTAGGTCCTTTACTCAATCAAGCAATCTTTAATTTGATTTGCTCCTTCAGCTATAACCTATTACCACATACATACAAACTTTCTTAGTCAATCTTTCATTATTCATTCTAAAAGAGTATATAAACTCATATATATATATATATATATATATATATATATATATATATATATATATATATATATATATATAT
>JABUQX010133525.1:0-15904 GCA_015478945.1 Trachelipus rathkii | reverse complement strand
TTGGTTATGTGATTGTCTGATAATTCTTATGACAACCCCAGTCGAACCGAGGCTGAAGCGTGAAAAACCAGTACCCCTCTTTGGTTGCAAATATATAGGACATTTCTGCCTTTAAAAATTATATAGTACTTGCTCTGTGCTCCAAACGGACGACGAGCAAAACCATATTAAAGCGCATACTATTTGGCTCGAGTTGCCTGATCATCATCGCACGTGACACCTAAGAACACACACCAACATGGGGAAATACTATTTTACCCATGCGAACTTTGCACCGATACTCCCCGAGAATAGGCTATAAACTACTATATATATATACTATACAAATAATATATGCTATAAATATTAATACCATAATATATAACTATTTATATATTAAATAAAATATATATGATAATATATTATATCTTCTATCACTTATAATATAGTATATATGAAGATACCCCCTTATATATAATAATTAGGCATCTTTTGTCGGCTAATATACCCCTATGAGCCTGTTAACTAGTGAAGTAGTTGTATTTTCCTCGCACAAATTTAACCTCACACATGTCCTTTTAAGGGACGTATGTATCCATAACCTCTGGTGAGTTAATAAATTCAACATCACACACTACTTCCCCTATAATAAATCTCGGCACAAATTAATTTTAGGTATAGGTGTACCGGTTAAGTAGGCCTCTCCGCAGAAACTTGCTCACCAGGCAATGGGTTGGTTAGGTCATAGTTAGGTTAGCAAACGAGTATAGGTTACAAGCTGATGTACGCTCTGGGTTTACGTCACAGCCTCTCACCTTCTATACCTCTCACATACGAGACACCCGATCTAACCAAACAAATATGCCAATTATATATAATATATATAAATATATAATTACTATATATTCATATTTTATATACATGGTAATATATCTGTATGAATAGCTCAAATATCCTCAATAGTACTAATAATCTAATATAATATTAATATTACTCTCACCTCAACGTAATATATAATAATAATGCATTTACTACTATACTATTAATATGAATATCACTAACTCCATATCTATAGTATATAATCATCGATTATGAAAGATCACTCAGGGGTCAAGAGTTGCCAGAAAAGAAGCGTTCTATCTTCTTGGATAACCTGGGTGGGTTGTTGTCCTAAAGTAGAAAGGACAGTCCTGGAAGAAGCGGATTTATTTGAGAGTGTCATTGCACAGATTCCAATATGCGATTCCCATTATCATCCTCGGTTTATGGCTGAAAACATCCTTTTTCGTTGTTAGTTCATGCTGAATCACTTCATTCGATCTTTCTGACTGCGAGCGGCCTGTTTAGATTGATATTACTAATCATTCTGTTTTATTAATACTTCGAAGACTGAAAAGCCTGCTCTTATTTAAATTCGTTTTCGGCTTCGTAAAAAGCTTTAAACTTCATGGGTGTCAAGGTTTGTCGTTGTATTTTATTTTCAAGCAACTTATATAATTCAAATAAGTCGCAGATCGTTCATGATATCTGTACATTTATCATAAGTATTCTGTCGATTAAGTGGCTTTAGGCCGGAGGTGAGATGCCCGAATCGAAACTGGAATCCTACCCATAGCTCTTATGCGGACACGAAGCGCGTTGAGTCCGGGGGACGTACCTCATAAAGGTGGGTCCAAAAACTGGCCTGTGCCTTTGGCCCTCCCTAGCGTCCGTAAAATTCCCTTTCCATCGTATCTTGACAGCGCCTGAGAATATAACTAAGCCACCTTATCTTCCGCCACAAACAAACAGGACTTTAACTAATTAATCTTTAAGTGTGTGCCTAAATGCCCGTCACAACCATTCCACCACTATTCTAATTAACTTATTATAATTCCTAGTTGAACCGACCCCTAGAGCTTCTTCTTCCAACGAGATACTAATCTCTACTTCTTAAATCATTTTCCTAAAGCTTGCCCAGTGCAAATAATCTACCATCTTATCAGATAGGTTTCATTGCCATTCCCCTTAGCCAAATAGGTCCAAGTTCTTTGTTAGTTAACCTTGCCGTCAAGTTCCTTAATCTGAACTTTCTATAAATCTGAATGAGACCAGGTAGTTAGTATGCTAGGTACGTTTAACCTCGTCAAGATTACTTGACTTTCCAAAGACATGCTTAACTTACCCATTTTTCGTATAGCGTAATTATGCTGATACTCTATATCCAAATAAAAAAATGAAGATTATAATCTACACAATCCCTATATCTTTATCACTTTGGCAAACCAGCTTTTATTTAACATTATAAAAAGCCTTATCTTCTCTTCATTACTCCCGGTTAAAAGTTGAACAACTTATATCGTCGCTATTTAGATCGGTAGTATATAGACTAGGTGTTAAACTGTTACACCTCTCGTATACTCTGAAAACTTCCCTACTGTTTGGGAAATTCTATTCCAATATATTTATTTAATACTAAGTATATTGTTTCGGTTGCACCTTGTTTTCAACCTTTAATTCTTGAGGAAAGAAAAAAATAATCTCCCTCATTAAAAAATGCGTTACTTTGACAGTATCTAAACAAATGTTAATTCGAGTATTTGTTTTGCAAACACACTAACTGCTGAAATAATATGATATTGCATGCAAGATAGTTTGTGTCGGTTGCGTTGAAATTAATCTGCATACTGATGGATCCAAAACATAGTTCTGCCACCAGAACTAGAACTCCTTATTTAGTAAATTACAAAGATGCTTTACATGTGGTGAAATATAATGTTGGTGGAATGGCTATACTTACTGTATAGTATATATATCATTCCTATAGTACAATAATGATAGTAGCGTATATATAATATATATAGATATATATAATATAGTGCTTATTATTATTATTATTTATAAATAGTAGTATATAATAATTATGTGAAATTATTATATGTTATGTAATACGGTTAATCTATTTATAAACTCCTTATTTATTGAATTTTTTGTTTTATTTGTTATTTATTTAACGAGTATATATATATATATTTATATTTATATTTATATGTCTCATTCAGTTATTTATCTTATATTTTATTATATTTCCATATTAACTATTACTACTACTCACCAATCATGAATAGGGTATATATATTATATATCCCACTTATTAATATATATATAATAGTACAAATAATATATACTATACTATTATATATATAAGCTATATATCTATTATATTAATATTAGTATATCATCTAAAGGTGCAGTAGTATTCAGCGCCAGTAACATATTCTGCTGCGGATTTGTGGAGAAGTCGTCACATACCGCGTCAATATTCA
This sequence comes from Trachelipus rathkii, assembly GCA_015478945.1. Lineage (NCBI taxonomy): Eukaryota > Metazoa > Arthropoda > Malacostraca > Isopoda > Trachelipodidae > Trachelipus > Trachelipus rathkii. The sequence goes on along the minus strand of JABUQX010133525.1, from coordinate 12,620 downwards.
TTGATATAATTTTTGCCTTAGTATTATTTTTTAGTATATATATGGTCAGAATTTTCTATTTATATATCCTGGATGTTTCAAATAGATCGAGACTCTCTCCATCCTTTTCAAGAAATTATTAAATATTTCATGCGTCTATATAATTTTTGCGTTATACAAAGTAATATATTTATATATATATATATAATAATATACTATATATATAGTTATCATATTATATATATTAATATCTTATTATTATATATATAACTATATACCTCTTATTATATCACTATTATAAATATAAATATACTACTATATATATACACTATATAATACTAATCTATAGCCTATACTATATATATGTTCGGAGTGTGAGCAACTCTTTCAAGTATTCATGAATGAAGATGAAATGGGATATTTTATATTGTCTTTCGCAATGTTAGCCTATTAAATCATAGGTTAGGTGGTGGTATAAATCGTGCGTTTTGCTCATGTATTACGTAGGTATATATTTTTTTTTCTTGCGTGTTTTTTTTTTTTTTGCGTATATTTTGCTTTAACACGTTTTTTTTCAAATTCATTATTTAATATGTCTCTTTGACGACTGATTATCACTCCGACTAGAATGCCGTGTTCGGGAGTTTGATGAGGACAAGTGTTTAGTGAAATATTGGGAGGATGAGAGACTAATAACACTCTCTCTCCAGAAGAAAATGTCGACCTCACACGAAAGAAGAGGTATATTAGTCATAGGCGTTTTAGCTTTTGCGGACAATTGTGTTTTGACTGCTGATAAAAAAGAAAATCACGCTCCCTTTTTCAATAATTAATACTTCTCGAATCTTTGCTTGCCACAGAAAAGCCATTGGTGAAGTTAGTTCATATCAATCTCTCTTAAAATTGTGAAAGAAAATTAAATCAAAATTAGGAAGGAAGTTGAAAACTATTGATGCTACTTGACATCGAAGAAGTCATCACCAAAAATCCTCCATCCTTTCAGCATGACTCGTTTAATATTTTAGGAGCGTGAAAGATACAATAATCGAATACTGGAGATACAGTACTACATTTACCACAGAATGGAAAATTAATCTATCATATGACACCGCGTTCTATTTCACCATTATCCTTCTCCGTCTGAACATTCTGCAGCTTCAGAGGCCTCTCATAAAGACGGAATATCAGGTCAAATATATTCATGCATCTAAATATTCATGCATCTAAACAGGAAGTAAAAATTCCTGCAATAAAGTGTCAAGAGTTCAGGGGGTGAGGGGGACGGCATTCTTTCCGGGGGCCTGTTCCTTCTGTACTTCAAATGCACTTACGGGAGAAGAAAAGACATTTCTAGAGCTGCAAAATTGCAGTATTTGAAGTCATTGTTATCAGGCAATGCGCTCAAAGATATTGAGCATTTAAATAATGTCGACTCCAATTTGGAAGTCACTTTCGAAACATTAAAAAGTCTCTACTTGGACGAATCGTATATAATTGATTCGCTTTTTCATAAGCGATTCTGCGCTTATTTTAGAAAATAATCCTGAGCATATTCGTATATTCCTTTTGGAAGTGAGAGCCATAATTCATGAGCTCAGGAGTTTGGACTCCGATTGCTTTGAAGAGGCTTCGGCGATGACTGTAAGTTCGTCTAAATGGTGGACAAAACTTCCAACTGGCGTTTCTTTGCGTGAAGATCAAAAATTAATCACAGGATGGATTTCCTTCCGTTAAAAGTAATCTTGGAGCATTACCCGGTAAAAAATAATCAGAGTCTATTGGAGAAGGGAGGGGAAAAAATAAAATCGGCCCCTAAAGGATATGAGCGTATATCGTTGCTCCGTTTTGAGATAAATCGGCTAAATCGTTCAGGCTTTAACGCTTTTTTTCTAAAGAGGATTAGTTTAATGCCTTCATCGTCAGAGACGAAACCAACGTAGTTCAAAGGGGGTGAGATTTAAAAATCTCAAAATATTTGTTTCGAGATGTTAAATTTTGCTACAGAAACATCGTATGATTTCTTTTTAAGTATATCTTATCCTGAAAGCAGGAGAGGTCTCTGTAAAGAGCTGGCGATGTCTTCAGCATGCTTACAAGCAGGACAAGCATTTCGCTAATAAATGCCCTGCCAAGAGGTATGGGACTTGTCACCCATGCGGCAAATGTGGTTCAAAATCCCACATAACAGCTCTATGCGTTTTCAAACAGTAGAAACGCTGTGCCGGTGCTTGTCAGAAGATTAGTGTCTGTCAACATTCCAGTCAAGGATGGGAAAATGGTCAAGCTTAGTCCCATTCAAATTATCGTATAAAAAAACAGGTGCAGCTCATTCCGTGGGTCAAATTATATTCTGCCCACTCTCTCCCTTAACTTCAAAAAGGGCAATAAAATAGTCCCTGCTCGTGTATTCTCGATTTAGGTAGTCAGTTCACGTATTTTCATAGGAGCATCCTTAAAAAATTGGAAGTCAATGAAAATAGTCTCCCTAGTCAGAGGAGGCAGTAAAACATTTTTTGGAGGGACTAAAGGTTCAGCTGGTCTTTAAATTTAGAGATGGGCATTTGTTGTGGGAAATATTCCAGCATACCTATAAACATCGAACCTGAATTGGATATCGGCTTTTATGTAAAAGGCCTGACGGAGGCTATGAAAAATATTACACAAAATGGATTCAAAGTGGCAGATAGTCACTATCAAAATAATCATGTCGACAGGGTTTCCAATATTCATGGGCTGCTGGGAATCGATGCTCTTCATTTATTAAAGCATTTTAAAACGGTAAAATGCATTTGGGACAGTGCCCTAGAAACTTGTCATGGGTACGTGCCTTTCGGGCCTGTAGCATCTTTTTTGTCACCTTCCCAGAATGAAATAATCTTTGGGGAGGATTCTTCGCCGAAAGCTGTCAAAAAATCATGATAGAATTCCGAGCTCCCAATACCTTCAAATATTCAAAGATTTGTCAGGAACGTCCCGGAACAATGTAATCCACATCATGTAAGTGAACGGTACCTTCGTACTTCGACCCGCTCATACATACCCGCACTGAGTTGATTTGGACTTGGGGCTGGAGAACCTCTATAAATTAGAGTCTCTGGGTATTACAATTAGTTGAGCGGGACCAGGATTCCATTGGACGAAATACTTATCAAGAGATTCCACGGAAGGTAATAGAGTTCGAGCAAGGTACACGTGGAACTTCGTGGTTTTCAAGATATTCCTTGAGCAGGTTCCATCAAGTCATCACGTGCTCTTGCTTCGATGAACGAGTCAAAAAGAAATTGAACTGTCAAGGCTTGCTGGAAGTATGGGGAATTTTTCAAGGATACCAAAGAGAAGGTATTTATAGAGGCTGGGAGGTACATCCGAAGATTATGATAAATTATCTGGATACCCAACAGACCCTGTAATGGAAAAGGCCCTTTCAAGTGATGGCCTAAATTCGTCCCGTCTTTACTGAAGCCTGAAAATGGTTGTTGACCTTCCCTTAATCAGGACATCGGATCCTGGGTAGATTTAATGCGCATTCCCTATTTAATTTAATTATTCGATCTCTTACAGAACAAAAAATTCATGGGTTCTTGGTGGATATTTCGAAGGCATTACTCCTCCGATCAAATAAAGTGATTAGAAATACGACAGAAATCGCTTCTGTTTTTCTGAGAGTTCTGATGCGAGTTACTCACTTACCGTCGTACACCATCATTTATCCTTCGGTTGGCTGTCAACCACCTACGTTCTAGGGCTGTGAATCAACATTCACAGCCAAAAAGTATCCTTCCTGTACCTCTGTTCTTCCAAAATATCTGTACGTTGACCAATATTTTGTAACACTTCGTCTGTCAACGAAACTTTAAAGGATTTTTTCAAAAGGCCCCGCTCAAGTATAAGTGACGGGGGGGTTTGCAACTTGTGCTCCTGGAACTCCAACTGTCCGGAGCTCAAAGAAATATTAAGGAGAAGAGCAAACTTGCAAATTCTCAAATGATGAAAGAGTTTTAGGGTATTTGCATAATACCGTTCAAGATAGTCTGAGTCTTAGTGACTTTTCATTAAGTATTGTTTCTACCAAAAGACAGCTCCTGTTGGAGATCTCAAAAAGTTATTCAATCCCCTATGCCTTGACCTCGCCCATCACCATTCGTGCCGTTCTTCTTATGAAAAAACTTGCGACGGTGGACATGGGGTGGGCGATATTAATCGCTCCCGAATCAAAAGATTCATAGAAGTTGAGGCAAAGACCCTCAGAACTACTCTAAAGGAGTCTCTTTTAAAGGATTTCATTGAGTCAGGTTACTCCGATTTATGCTCTATATCTTGCGATGCAAGCACTGTTGCTTATGGCTTTGTGGTGTATGTTTCGTCAGCAGCAGGAGGTCCAAATCTTCTTTGGTCAAAGGGATAAATCGCGACTTGCAAAAGGAAGAACGCTTTCCCTGTTTGGAGTTTTTTCAGTGTTTTTGGCATTTCACAACTTCTTGTACAATTTTACCGGCCTCACTTTTGGTAAGACCAACTTCCTTAACATATTCTCCGACTCCAGATAACTCTTCATTGGATACAAATAGATCTCGAAAGTCGGCAATATTTGTGAAGAACCGTGGTGAAGTATTCGCACCATTTTGAGCTACTTCTCTTCAAGAGAAGTATTCGTTAAGTCCTAATTTCTCTACGTATGCAGAACAGAAAGATAATCAGCGGACTCATCTGACAGAGGTTCTTCAAAGAGTTTTAAAGACCTGTCTTTCTGGACTAAAGGGCCCAAAATGGTTTCTTTAAAGTATTTGGCCTCAGCTGAACTGGAAAGAAGCATCTCCAATTTTGCTGTTGTTCAAGGGTGGCAGTGAACTTCTGTATGTGAAGTTGTCAATTATTTAATAGCAGACGACAATATCCAACAGATTGGCTGCTTATTTTCCATTTGGAGCATTAGTTCTAGAGGTTGTTGACAATAATCATGATTTGAAAGATGTCGTGTATTGTCTGCAAACAAGCAGAAGAATCGCTATCCCGAGAACTTTCAATTTTAGAAAAGCATTAAAATACTAATAGATCGAATACCAAGTTTCGGACTTGGTAAATAATCTGCATTTGTACTGGATGAAAATAATCTCTTCAGGAGCAAAGGTCGTTTGTCAGGATGCAATTATTACAGATTATGATGTATTTATTTATCTTTATTTTTTTTTAAATTTCACACCTCACGGGCATAGCCCTATTCAAGGAGGGGAACTTCTCTAGGATTTCTACCTAGGATCCGACTAGGATTCGAACCCGCGACTTGCCTTGCGACTCCGTCGCTCTACCGTTTGTGCCCATCTTGCTGTCAAAAAAACACCACCTCTCCAAGTTAATCAATAAGAATGGCTCACCATAAGTGTAAGCATCTAGGACATTACAAGCCCTCTTACAAATTCGGCTCAAGGATTCTGCAGGTGACATCGCGACGTACCTCCTCCAAATGTTTTGCAAGGATTGGCACTAGTCTGCCAAAAGCTTCAATAATTAGCTTTTCGGTACCCGCGCCTCACCAATTATTCAAAAGATAAGGTGAAAATTTTCAGGCCTTTTAAGCATGTAGGTGTTGACTACACCAAACATTTTATTATTTTTATTATTTTTATTTAAAAAATTTTATTATTTTTATTATTTTTATTATTTTTATTATTTTTATTATTTTTATTATTTCGTATTATTTTTATTTATTTTATATATATATAATTATATATATATATATATATATATATTATATATATATATATATATAATATATATATATAAATAATTTATTTATATATATAATAGTATATATATATTATATTATTATATATATATATATATAGCTGCCTACCCAATTATAATCAAGGTACGCAACTGATATATATATATAATTAAATATTTATATATATATTATATTATATATTATAATATATATTATATATTTATATATATATATAATAATATAGATATTATATATATTATATATTATATAATATATATATTATATATATATATTATAGCTGCCTTACCCAATTTATAAGTCTTCAACGTACGCCACTGATATTATATATAATATATATATATATATATAATTTTAATATAATTATAATATTTCTATATATATTATAATAGTATATATTAATATATATATATATATATAATATATATATATATGTTATATATATATATACTTATATATATATATAGGTATTATATATATATATATAATTATATATAATATTATTAAATTATTTATATATATATATATTATTATTATATATATATATTATATATATATATATAGATATCTCATATATATGATATCAGTACTATATATAATATAATATATTATAGAATGGAAGATATTTTATATATGAGTATTTAATTTACTATATTAATATATCATATAGTATATATATACTGGTATACTTGAGATACATTTTGTAGTATAACGAATATAACGTAGTATATCACTGTTATATTATATACTTATATATATTATAGTATTATATTAGGGACCTAGAACTCACCCAGATATGGTCAAGTGGATGTTATAATATAATATATATTATATAATATATATATATATTAGATATATTATATTATATATTATATATATATATATATATTATATAATATATATATATATATATATATATTTATATATATATTATAATATTATAATATAGTAATAGTAATATTTATATATATATATATATATGATATAGGTATATATTGGTACTATTCATTACAATACCAATAAATGAATATAGATATAGTATAGTACTTATATAATAATAATATAACTCTAGTGTAATACTTAGGATCAGTTTAAGCGACCATAATAATTATGAGTAATTTATATATATGATAATTATGTAGTGTTCCTGACCCTTTTTTAAATAATTTAATCAATGTAAAAAAGTAGAAACATTTAGGTACCAGTCCGATTCGGCAATAGCGATTTGTTTTTAAAGTATCTTAGGCTCACGGTATACTTTGTCAAATTTATTTGAAATACCATTATGGACTGTTGAGATTACACAAAATTTCTCATAGAATCTAGTGGTGGACGAACATTTCCTCAACTTCATAATTTTCCATGAACATTATAATAGTGATTTTTCGAGGCTGAGATATAAAAAAATCGGTCTCCTAATTTTTATATGTAATAGCGTTTGGTTGAAAAAAAGGGTACATGTCCTCAGTAAACACATAGCTTATTACTGACTAACCTTAAGGACTTAAAGGTTGGCAATAGCAACCCACATGGGTCCACCACCTTCTCTCAGACCCCCAATGTTTTACTGTTTTATAGCCGACGTTCCTTGGTTTGAGCACAACTTTCATGAAAATAACTGAGTAATAAAGATATCCAATTTTAAACCTAACAGCAGGATACTGAACCACAAGTAAAACCTGTTATCGACTTACTTAATGAGTTATGTTAGAACGGATCAAGAGTGCCGAATACATCACGACTCACTCGATATAACAGTTTAGCGTTGGTGGCCGTAGTAGTAGTGTCAGTTAGGTCAGTTAAGTATTAGTAAGTAGTAGTCAGTAATGATAGTAGTGGTAGTAGTAGTAAGTAGGTCGTAGTAGATAGTAGAACACTGAGTGCATTATTTATTACATCTAAAATATATCACCCCTTTTTCTAATTCACATCGATTTACATTTCTATTTTATACATCTCGTGCACTAAGTTTCCCATTAACACGGAACTCTTAATATTGTATTACATTTAATAAAATAATATATAATAATGCACTCTTATATAATTGATAAATAATCTAATTCTAAACTATTTAATTAGTTAACAACGTGAAGAATAAACAATATACAATATCAATATAAATAATAATAATAACCAAATAATTAAATTATTAATTAATAATAATAATAATATGAATAATAATAATAATTAAGTGAATATAATAAATATTAATAAAAGTTGTTCCACAGCCACAAACCTTGCGAACCCTGAAGCCCTAGATTAAAAAGTTTAATTATATTTGAATTATAAGTGAATGAAATTCTTCCGCCTTGTGATTAGGTCATCAATTTTTATACTCAAATACAGTGAGAAGAATTGCTTTCATATGAGGTCGTAAAAACATAGAGTAGTCTCCTGTTATAGATACGAAGAAATAAGTAAGAAATCATATGATATTCTCGTGGTTCTTGATACAATATTATATACTAAATTAATAATTTAAAATAGAGATATATATATATATATTATATATATATATAGTTAAAATTATATGTATTGGATATATATTTTAGGTTATTTAGTGTAGGCTTGCAAATGAATAAATTTTCTAGTATTGGTATTATTGGTTGATTTTATATATTAAAGGGTCTGAGTCCATGTCGGTCGCCTCCTGAGCCTCCTGATAATAAGTATATATGCATTCTCAAATGAAGACTGCATATGAGGCGATAGTGCAGGTGGTAGGGGGCACTGTGCCCCTCCCCCTAATAAATCTTGGCGATATAAATATAATAATTTTTAAATGTAAACCCCATCCAATATATGGTAAGGTTAACGACGTGTCTTAATAAGGATAGTATAATAATTATTAAAGGAATACAAAAATTAATAATATAAATAAATACATCAATCGATATTAGATATTTAATGAATATATAATAGATTTAGTGACTTTAATTACCTACATTAATAACGTATCTATATATCATTTTTTAATCATATACTAAGTTTTAATGTGTTTTCGCTTAATCTATTCATTATTTGGTTCTGATACAGTCAACTAGTCATTGGGCTTATATATACAGTTGGATTTTTTTCTAACATATATTCTACTCGCTTAGTTAACTCTTTTCAGATATTTGGCTCTCATAGGTATCATATATAGTGACTCGGCTTGCCAAGCTGTTAAAATAATCTACGTGAAGTGTTACCCAGTATAAGAATATAATTTAGTACTGTAAGACAGCACAATAAAAAAAACTCTCAACATATTTAGAATCCGTAATATAAATAAAAGAAATATATAATATTAACAGCAATTTTGAAGTACTCCATGAAATTTTATATAATATAGTTATATATATATATATTAATATATATTTAATATTATATATATATTATATATTTAGTATATATATATATATTTATTATTAATATATATATATCACTCAACCTTGCCCCCTTATAATTGATCATCCTGCCTACCGCCAATGCTAATGAGTATAATATAAGTTAATTAGGTGTTTCTATGGATATTGGCCAAACGTTTCTCAGTTGTCTGTCGCTAACATCATACTAATTATATATTATATACTATATATATACGTATATATTAATAGTATATATAAATTAATATTATAATATATTATATATATTAATATATATATTAATATTATATTATTATATATATATATTATATATATATATATAATATTTCTTATATTTAGTATTAAATATGGTGTAGGTAGGGTGAGTATGTGGATGGGCTTTCTTATCGTAACTTGTGAGTCTATGTTATACCTTACTATCTGCTTTTTATTGTTTGCGATAATTAGTTAGATCGCTCAACGCTTCACTCTCACCTATTCTAAGTGAGGATTAAATAGGAGTATCCCCTTAAATGTGATGTAAATGAACTAATTTAAGTAGATATAATATTCCTAATATACTGAATTAATATAAATATATATAGTTATAATTAATATGATATAATAGTATCTTATATATTATAATAATAATATATAATTATTAAATTATATAGTAATATATATATAGGATATAATATATATATTTATTATATATATATATATTTATTAATTATATAAATATAAATATAATATAATAATATATAATATATATAATTTATATATATATACTTTGCAAACCATAATATTATAAAGGCTACATTATAGTATTTAAAAATAAACAAATAATACTTTAATATTTATACATAATATAACCATCATATTGTGCAACTCTATCCTGTGTCACCAGCATGTATAAACCCTGATGAGTATAGTTCATAATAGGCTGATATAAATAGTCTCAATAATATTACTCAAATCTATATAAGATGCCTGTCATATTATATACCATATCTAAGTAGGATGTTATAATTTTACATTCAGTAAGCCGCTCTTACTCCTACCTACGTCCTCTCCGCATAATTACACGTAAGACCATCTTCAACCAGACAAACATTAATCTTAAATATAGTGAACTCAAATGTGTGAAATTATGTATTATTCAAATTTAGGTCAGATGTTTAATTAAATGTTGGCTCCTCAAATCCGTCATTTATATTTACTCACATAGTTTATTTCTATATGAAAATAAAAATATATATATATATATATATAATTTATATTACATATTATATATATATACTTATATAATTAATAATAATAATTATACTATATTATTATTTATAATACTATAATATATAATATATATATATATATATATATATATATATATATTAAATATATATAATTATATCATATTATTATATACAAAATATTCAATTTAATTCATTATGTATTAATATATTAACTAGAAAATATGCATCTCATATATATACTATATTCTAAATATATATATATTAATAGTATATAAAAGGATACTATTATAATATATAATATTATATATATATTTAAAATAATCATAATATATATATATTAATATGATATTAATATAATATATAATATTATTAATATTCTATTAATATATATACTATTAATATATGGATAATATATTGATTATATATATATTATACTATATTAATTAATATATATATATATTATATTATTATATATATATATTTATATATATATATTATTATAATATATATATAATATATATATATAATATATTTATATATATATAATATATATATATATCAATATTTAATATATATATATAAATATATATAATTAATATAATTATATATGTATATTATATATTTTGTTGGAACCATATAATAGATTATTATTTAATATATAAATATTTTAAATTTAATTCATTTATTTATATATTTTTTATATTTATTTATAATTATATATAAATTTATTTATAATATTTTATATTAATTATAAATTAATTTAATCTTAATATATTATTAAAATCATTAATATATTTTAATTAATATTATTTATATTATATATAATTAATTTATTATTAATTATATTAGTATTATAAATACCTAAAAACTATTCTCAGTATTAACTCATATACTACTAAATTCTCATACATTAAAATTCAATTTTTAACTATTTATTGTGTGAATCACAGGTATTATTGTTAGACCAGCCATTATTAACTAATATAGTGAATATTAGCTTACTTGATATTTGTATTATTTTGTATGCTCGTAATATTTATTATCTTATAATTATTATTATTATTATTATATATTTATATCATTATAATTTTAATTATATTTATTATAATTTATATTAATTATTTATTATTTATTATTATTAATTATTATTAATATTAATTATTTTTATAATTATTTATTATTATTTAATATTTTAATTATTATTTAATAGTGTATATTTTTATATTATTATTATTATATTCATAATATTAATTAGTATTAATATTTTTATAACTATATTATTAATCGCAATATGTATGATATAGCATTTATTACTATAATTATAATAATAGGCTATCATCTATTATTATTATTATGATTTAATATTAATTATATTATTATTTATTAATTTTTATTATTTAATTATATTATTAATTAATTATTAATTATTTAATTTATATTATTATTATATTTCTAAAGACTTTATTTATAAATTTTATTTAAAAAAATATATCTAAAACTGAACCACATATAGTATAACTTCTTATATTGAATCAAAAAATTGTAATTTTCTAAATTCGTACTGGAAATATTTATTATCATTTATTATTATATTATCTTATATTATTATCAATTATTATTATTTATATTAATTTGTGCAATATAATATATTTAATTTTGTTTTAACCCTATTTTGTGTTATTAGTATTTTAAACATATTAGTATTATTTTATCGGTATTATACTTTCATCTATTTAATTTATAATATTTAATATATCATTATTTATATTATAACTATTATTTATATTAATCTCATTATTACTAATAATATTACTATTTAATTATTATATTATTATTATATATTATATTATTATTATTATATATAATTAATTATTATTGATTTATTATTATATATTAATGTAAGACTCAATAGCTCACATTAATTAGCTGCATTTTCTCCACGATTTAATCTATCATCTATATTTAATTATATATTTATTCATTGTAAATCCATACTTTCAATATATGCTTCTAATTTTTTCTTACTATTCTTTGTAAGTATTATTATTCATAAATTAATTCATTACCTTCTTATTAATTATATTAATCTATATATAATATCTATTTAATTATGCTATTATAAATTAAATTAATTGCTCTTAATTATATAATATTATACTATGTATTAATTATTTCATATTATATATATTATATCATTATTAATTTAATTTAATTATTATTAATTATATTAATTATTTAATTAATCTTATATATTATTATATATTATCTCTATTATTTATTTATATATATTATTAAATTTAT
>JABUQX010133524.1:30000-32500 GCA_015478945.1 Trachelipus rathkii | reverse complement strand
ACACTATTGACAGAAAAAAGAAGAAGTCGCTCCCATCAGCAACAGCTGATATTGTATGATTTGAAAGAAATTTAAACAAAAGTAATCAAATAGAAGGAGGAAACCTAAAGGAGGGGAGCTTGGAGAGAGAAGTGACGCGTGCCATACCCGTTCAAATGCTTTGGATATGTCAAGCGCCAACAAACCAAGTTCCTCCCCGTAGTTCCTGAGGACGGGAAACCATACAATCAGTTGATGGGAAAGAAATAACTCGCCAGTAGGACCGTCCGAGCGCCGAAGGAGCCGTACTGCGATCGCGTAAAGGACCAGTGAATGAGACTCCAGACTGATAAACTATTAGAAATGAGAGATGAGAATGGCCTCCAAAATTCTAGATATAATACAAGTGAAAGCTATTGAGGGCAATAGTTCAAAGGATTAGAGCGGTTTCTTTTCCTTTTTTCGGAACAGGTTTGACATATGTGCGTGCTTCCAACACTTGATTTGGGAAAGAGTGAGTTAAGTTACTTGAGAACAGAGAGATATAGTTGAACGATTGGGCGGGGTCAGCATTTATATGATATTATTTAATATATATATAATAATATATATATAATGATAATACTATATATATATATATATACTGATATATATATTTATATATATTATGAAATAATTATAATATATATATATACTATATATATATAGTAATTCATTTAAATAAGTTCTTCCTTCTAAACCGTTTTCTTTTTCTAACGTTTTCCTGTAAGTAATCGAAATTTTCAGGATTAACTTCATATCATTTAAAATCAAAATCTAAATTCACAAGATGCCGTCCCCTCCGCCATCGTTCTGATATGGGCATGAACTGCCGTCCATTTTTAATTGGGGGGGTTTTTTAAAAAAATAGCGTTATTTATAGCGGTTATCTTTGACTTTTTCGTTTAAATAAGAATTTTGCATAAATAATTTCCAATTTACTTTTGGGGATTGCTTTATGCACAAAAAATATAAGAGAATTTTAACGTAACCCAAAATCACGAAAAATTATGCAAAAAATAGATCGTTCTATAATGTTTATTACAAATCGTGCTGAGTGCAACGAGTAGCCACGAGTGCAGGAGTCCGCCTCTGAATAATATATATATATATATATATATTATATATATATATATATATATAATATATATTATTATATATATAATATATATATATATATATATATATATATATATATACTATATACTATATATATTTCAACAGTTGTCACCCATACACTCACGGTCAAAGCCGGCTATTCAAGGAGGGGGATGTAGTACGCACAAAAAATCGCACTATAGCGCAAATTACGCAGATGAGCCAGACGCAAGGCTTTAAAGTGAGCGGGATTAACATACAGCAAGAAACACAGAAGATGGAAGAGAATTCACAGAAAAGAGTGCAGGAAAGAAGAAACGCACCGCAGCGGACTACCTGGAGTTACCAATATTAAACACAAAACTCGTGCGCAGATACAGGGCACTCTCACCTTGTGCTACGTGGACGTCGTAAAGGTGGTGGTAGCGCGAGTGATAAGTTCCCTCGAGCACTTGCAGCTGCGGTACCTATAGAATAGAGATAAAGCACCAACATTGCGCCGCAAAGATAGAGGGTCAAGGGAACTGGAAAATACAGAACAGTTTATAAGCCTTTTGACCTTTGACTAGACCCTATCCAGAAGCCGGGTGAAACCAGAGCCCCCCCCAGATATGAGAACAGTACTCCATACAAGGGCGGATAAGATCCTTGTAAAGCTGGAGTAACTGAGAGAGGAAAAACAGTCTCGCACGTCTTAACACAGGACTACCTCAGTCCTCTTTGAGGCCGCCTGTACCATTGTGGATGTGAAGGTTTCCAAGACCATTTTTTTGCTTATGTTAAGTCCAAGGATGTTTATATTGTCAACAGGAAAGACGAGAGAACCGTCGAAAGAGATAGGAAAATTAGGTGTTTTAGAGAGTGAGATTTGTAGAAGTTGAGTTTTTAAAGAATTGAATTTTACAAGGTTGAGACGACCCACCCGGAAATCCTATCCAGATCAGCGAGAATAGAATCGGAAAGATTAAGACGAGAGGTAATTCTAGAAGTAAAAGAGGGAGCAGAATTGAAATGAGCTGAATGAAGAGTCGAGTCATCGGCATATGAGTGGATAGAGTTAGATGTGCAGGTAAGAAGATCATTAATAAAAAGCAAGAATAAAGTAGGAGATAAGACAGAACCCTGAGGAACACCACTATTGACAGAAAAAGAAGAAGAAATCGCCCCATCAACAACAGCCGATATTGAGCGATTTGAAAGAAAGCTAGACATAAGTAAGCAAAGAGAAGGAGGAAACCCAAAGGAGGAGAGCTTGGAGAGCAGTGACGCATGCCAAACCTGGTCGAATGCTTTGTATATGTCTAGCGCCACCGCACAAGTCTCCTCGTAGTTCATAAGGGCGGAAAACCATAAATCGGTTAGATAGAAAAGTATATCGCCAGTA
>JABUQX010133524.1:15000-17500 GCA_015478945.1 Trachelipus rathkii | reverse complement strand
ATATATATATATATAATATATATATATATATATATACTATATATATATTAAATATATATATATATATATATATATATACTAATATATATTATATATTATATATATATATATTAATTATATATATATATTATATATAATATTATATATATATAATTTTTTTTTTATAACCAAAGTAAAAGAAAATAAAAAATAACCCTACGAAGCCACTTTATATTATTCATTCATTGTTAATTAAAAATAGATCCTTTGTAAATAAGTCATTATTTAGTTATTAGGTTGTATTAGAGCCATAAATGGAAAAGTTGTTTGGTTAAGTTCCTACTACGAGATTAGTGTAGAAGTAAGAACTCCATTGTATCAATTCCTATGGATTCACCCAGGTTTGTTTTGATGAAAAATATTATTCAACAAATTATACGAGGTTTAAGATTTTTATGTATGGTTGAATTAGAAAAAAAATGAGATTGAAATATTTTGAAGTTTTAATATTTACGATTGTGATTATTAAAAACAGGGTTTTATTTTACCAACTTTAAGAAATTTGTTGGTTTGATTTTCCAACGGTATTTTGTGTTAGTATTTATTATTGAATGAATCCACATTAGCTATTGTTGGAAATGGAACTAACTTTTATAAGAATTGGATTCTCACTTGGGGGTTTTTAAGCTGAAGGTTTCCATAATGTTTCACTAATTTTGAAAAATAATTTTTTGATTCTGATCAAATTTTTCCAAGATATTAAAACATTTGCAGGTAATTTGGATTTTTTGAAGTTTTTAAATTGTTGGTTTCTACAAATCAGGAATTAATGCCTAAGTAAGGTTTTTTTTTTTTTTTTTTTAGGAAATTAGAAATGGACAGCAACCAGCCCAGCCATGCGTTATAGGAGCTCGTCCGAAAAACTAGAAGTGCTCCCGCGGCTGGAGGAGCTATTCCGAAAACTAGAAGTGCTCCCGCGGCTGGAGGAGCTATTCCGAAAACTACAAGTACTTCCGCGGCTGAAGGAGCTATTCCGAAAACTAGAAGTGCTCCCGCGGCTGGAGGAGCTATTCCGAAAACTAGAAGTGCTCCCGCGGCTGGAGGAGCTATTCCGAAAACTAGAAGTGCTCCCGCGGCTGGAGGAGCTATTCCGAAAACTAGTGCTTCCGCGACAGGAGCTATTCCGAAAACTAGAAGTGCTCCCGCGGCTGGAGGAGCTATTCCGAAAACTAGTGCTTCCGCGACAGGAGCTATTCCGAAAACTAGAAGTGCTCCCGCGGCTGGAGGAGCTATTCCGAAAACTAGTGCTTCCGCGACAGGAGCTATTCCGAAAACTAGAAGTGCTCCCGCGGCACCAAGCTCTGAGGAGGTAGGCCAGTTTTCTTATTTCGAAAGCGGGTAAAGGATTTAAAATATGGCTAAATGGTAAGATTTTTTACAGAAATTAGAAATGAAGTAACTGTAGCAGCAGCAGCCGTTGGGTGGCGGAGTCGTGCTACCGCGGGCAAGCTCTGAAGAGGTAGGCGAGTAGCATTGCCATATTTCGAAAGCTGGTAAAAAATTTAAATTTTTCAGGAAATTAGAAATGAAGCAGCTGGCGGAGCTAGGCCGAAAACTAGAAGTGCTACCGCGGCATCAAGCTCTGAGGAGGAGGGCGAAGAGTTGACTTATTTTGGGAAGAGTGTAAAGAATTTAAACTTCTGAAATATGATGCAGCGTTCTCTCCCACTATTCGAAATTTGTTGCAGGAAGATATCAGTTCTATAAAATTTGTTGAAATTTGGTAAGGCTGTTTTTACTGTATAAATTCCCAAAAAAACTTTATAATGAATCTTTAGTGAAGGAATAATTTCTTGTCAAATGCATATTTGGCATGGAAAATGCTTAAAAAGAGTTGAATATTTCGGTAGACACTAAATGTAACTAGTTAATATTTACTACTAAACGTATAACATTAAGGAGAATATAAAGGTGGTTGTATGAAATTATCTTAATACCTTACCCATGATTTTGTGAAATATTCAAGCAATACTATTTTAGCTTAGAACTTTTACGAACGTTAATCTTTGCTTTGGATAAATTAAAGCAGTTTTCGTTTTTGCATTTGTGCTTACGAAACGTAAGAAAGTGTTAGTTTGCGTTCGGTTTTGTCAAACTTAGCGCAAAATCGTAAAAAAATGCTCACCAAACGTAAGCAACTTCCTTAATTCTGTAAGGTTGCTATTTTATACAGAATTTTATTCTATATTACACAGAATTAAGGAAATTCTTTCCTTTTTGTGAGCATTTTTTTAACGATTTCGCGCAGTTTGACAAAAACGAACGCAAAATCGAGCCTTTTCGTTTCGTAAGCACAAATGCAAAAAAACTAATGGTTTTTAATTAATAAAATTTCCTTGTGATAACTTTAAATAACTAATCTCAAATTTTAAGAGTAAAATCACTGATTATTTACATATAACTAGATCTAATTTTCTTTTTCAGCACTTGTGCCTTAGAGACAGTTGTTCAGTTATTCAAA
>JABUQX010133524.1:0-10000 GCA_015478945.1 Trachelipus rathkii | reverse complement strand
ATATATATATATAAGGCTTACATTAAATATAATACAGGAATATTATAAAAACAAAAAAAACTAATATACTATTATTATTAATTCATATTATTTATATAGATATATATATATATATTAATATATTATATAATATAATTATATATATTATATTATATATATATATATATAGATATATATATATATATTTATATATATATATATATGTGTGTGTGTGTTCTGTAATATTTTAAAATTGAGTTTTTAACTTGATTTTCAGCATTTGCAAAAAATTTTAAAATGTTTTCATTGATATATATATTATATATATATTATATAATTTATATATATATATATATATTATATTATATATATATATAATATTAATAATATATAAATATATATATATATATATATATATATATTAATATATATATATATATATTATATATATATATATAATATATATATATATATATATATATATATATATTATATATATATATATATTCTTACAGTCTTATACCAAGTAAAAGAAAAAATGCCTACGAAGCACTGTTATATGTTATTCAATTCATGTTATTAAATAGACCTTTGTGTAAAAGTCTTTGTTCTGTCGGAAAGTAGTAGAGTTTAAAATGGAAGTTTGCTAGTAAGTTCCTACTGAGAGATACTGAAGGAGAATCCACTGCAGTAGTATTCCTATGGATACACAGGTTTGATTTTATATATGTTTTTCGTATTTCGAGGTTTATATTCATTGTCATAATGTTATGTTCTATGAGGAAATAGGAAAAAGGATGAAATATTGTGAAGTTTAATAAGATTTGATTAACAAATAGTTTTATTTGCACATTTTAAGTAATTGTGGTTTGATTTTCTTATCGGTTATTTTGTTTAGTGTTTATCATAAGATCTAAATTAGCTATTGAAATGGAACTAAATTTTAATAAAAATTGAATTTGTGCAGTTTGCCACTTCGTTCAATCTCAAGGCGCCATAATTTAATGTTCAGTAATTTTGATATATTTTGGTTCTGATTAATTTTCTGAAATCTTAAACTATTGCTTTAGTTTGAAAAGGGCCTAATTTTGTTATATTCAGTTATTTAATGGCTAAATTTTTTTTAGGATATTGGTAATGGCGGAGCTAGGCCGAAAACTAGAATTTGAAATATGGCTAATTATTTTTTTTTTTTCAGGAAATTAGAAAAGAAGCAACAGGAACATCAGAAGCAGCAGCAGCCGAGGTTGGTGGAGCTAAGCCTAAAAATAGAAGTGCTACCGCGGCACCAAGCTCTGGCGAAGTGGGCGAAGAGTTATGTCTTATTTCGAAAGAGGGGACAGAATTTAAAATTCTGAAAAATGCTGCAGTGTTGTCTCCTACAATTCGAACGTTGTTGGAGGAAGATAATAGCGGTTCGATGAAATTTGATGAAATTAGGTAAGGCTTTGTTTTTAGTGTTTAAATTGCCAAGTAACTTCGGGTTAATCTTTAGTGAAAGTAATTTCTTGTCAAATTCATATTTGGCATGGGGAATCCTTGAGTTGGATATTTCGGTAGGCATTAAATGTAACAGAAGTTAATATTTACAAGACTTAGTGACGTATAACATTAAGAATATAAAGGTGGTGTGAATGCCTTATAATAATGCCTTACGCCATATTTTCAAATTTTAAAGTAATACTAGTGTAGCTTAGAACTCTTACAAACGCTAATCTTAGCTTTGAATACCTTTAAACTTCTAAATAGGTAATCTATCAAAATTTAGAGTAAAAGGGTCGATTACAAATAGCTTTTATGATTTAACTTTCTTTTTCAGCACTCGTGCTCTAGAGAAAGTCGTAGAGTACCTCAAATTAAAATACGAGCACGAAAACGGAAGAACCAGCGTTAAGGAATTTAAAATTGACAAAGAAATGGCTTATGAGATGCTGACTGCTGCTTGCCACTTTAACTGCTAGGAAATTTGGTGTTTCCACTCTTATACGCTTGTAATTATTTTTTAGTTTCAACTGAGATTTTTAAATTTTTTTGTATACCTAAATTTGTAGTTACTTTAATAAATAATTAAATATTGTATTTTAATAAATTTTTCTTAGAAAATTTTGTTTTAGATTTTGATCATTAAAATGTTTGATTTAAATATTCTTAGATAAAACCTAGGGAATTTATAAAATAAATCCCAGCCTAAAATGTGTAATTTAAATGCTATATTTTTTTAACTTTTATTTGAGTTTTTAGAGTAGCTTGAATTTGGTAACTAATTTGGGGCATTTTTTCACGCCTAACAATTTTACCACTGGGCTAGTTATGCCTAACTTAAAAACTAAGGGAAAAAAAATACTTGCCCACTATACGATATTGTTATATTTAAGTGTATACTCACAATCCCTAAATAATATCTCGGAAATAATTTGACATTATTTAGATTAACTAACGAAACTTGTCGATAATTCATAGCTCATCATTTTTTAGGTTTTGTTATGATTCTATAAGTATGTAATTATTCGGATGTTATAAATTGTAACGCGATGGGATCATAAAATTTAGTTGCAGAAGTCCGGCCCCAAATCCTGAGTAAAGTTTATTGAATCCTAGTGAACAATGGAAAAGTAGTCTCAGTCATAAGTTAGTATACCTTTCAGTATAAGATAGGTTATACGCTGTCGTAGTCATATCTATTTGGGTGGGTTTAAGATAGCCGTGTCACAAGTGCGTCACTGTATAAGTTTATTGGTGTAAGTTTCTCCAGTTGGATCCACTTTCAATAAATCCTTGTTAATATTATATGACAGCTATTAGATTACATGATGAAATACTCATCTAATTATGGTAATTTAATTGATTTACCTGTGAATTTTAAGCATGATAACTCATGAATTATATTGATTAGTTGTTATAAATGTACGAGTTGATAACTTTTGAGGAGTGGGTTCAACTCAGCCCCACAAAGATTATCATAAATATTATTTGACATTATTTAGTAATCAAACGAATCTTGGTTATGACAACTGCTTTATTCTATTATGATATCTCATTCTATACAAAAGAAGAATATAAATAAATTAATATTAAATAAATATAATAATATAATAATATAAATTTTCTATTTATTTTTTAGTTTTAACTTTACCAATTACGTATATTTTGAACTATTACCTTAAATGCTCAGTAATTCATCCTAAAAAACCACATACCAGCCAGGTATCCAACCTCCCTTCTGACATCTGTAGATCTATTGTATCTATTGATTTAATGGTTCGAATACATTTTCGAGTTATTCATGTTGGTATTTAACTAAACAAATAATCAAAGTTTTTTACAAAGTATCAGACAATATCTTATCTTTGACGTAAACAATTAGTTTTCACAGTAATAAAGTTATCATTATGTCATATATTCGACTATATGTCATAAACCACAACGAGATATATAATCTTATAGTCCATTGCTCTTAGTACATAGGATTAAAACTATGTTAACTTTATATCAAATGTTTCAACACTTTATCACCTATAATTATGTTAACTAATATAACATTCCAAAAACGTAGATTCACTTATCTATTCACTACTTTGAGTCAAGTGTCTCTAATATAAATTAATCATATGCTATAAACAATATATATTAAGTTACATATGTAATCTCAAAATATTATTTTACTCATACCGTGATTTGTAATTATCATACAGACCATATTGAGATTCTACATCTTAATTACGTTCGTACAAATTGTATTTTCACATTAATAAACTTAAACTTATTATTCATTTAGGAATTCAATTGAACTTAAGTTACTATATATTTATGATACAATAGCTAATACCAGTTACATCATATCTTATATATGCAAAGAAATAACTGTTACCTAACTAGTCTCCAACACTATAATACTCAGAAGTACACTAATTTAATCATATTAATGCATTTTGCATAATATAACTGTAACCTCATTCTGTCTTTATTATTTCATACCATATCTCTCCAATATATTATTAACTCGATAGTTATTTACTACTAACATTTATGGTTATATTTTATTACTTAATATAATTTATATTTATTCACAACAATATTGTGTTAATAATTCTTACATGTAGCAGCTGGAATAATGTTATATGTCTAAATACTGTAACAATAGTTTATCACTCAATTAAGCTATACATATTTCTTACTCTTTTATGAACTTATCTTTGAGAATGCTCATTCATATTACATAACCTAGATCAACACCATTTAGCTCACGAACTAAACTGTTAGACATTGAACATAGTTCACATTTAAACCAGTTAAACACAAAACTAAACATTGTTATGCAAATCAGTAAACCATCTTACTTATTGTCAAGCAATTACCTAACATGATTACACGTAATTTTTACACGTACACTAGATAAACAAATTCAACTAAAGAATTCTCGTCCAAAACATTGCTCTAATAATACTGATCAATGTAATTATACTCTACCTATTGAAATAGTAATGTTCCATCAATCATATTATATACCTAAGATAGACGAACATGAACTTTATTAGAATCAAAATAATGTTACAAAGACAAACCTAACACACTTACTACGGAATAAACTGTTAACATTAACAAAGTTCCTCAATTAATGGTTAAATATATACCAGTAAAATAAATATACTAATGGAGACATAACAATAACGTAATACGTAATATATCTTTTCCAAGCATAATTTCTAACATAATTAACGTTAATTACTATCATTAGTAAACCATAAGTATAACTAATTTATCAAAATAATGTATATACTCATTGGCCCATGTATAATCATCTCCAAAGCCAAAAAAACGTTCTACAATTCTACCAAATTTTTTTACTTGAAATAATATAGTAATATTTAACAATACTATTATATCAGTTATCTTCATCAACAAATACATTATCTCTTTTATTCGACTCCATGATCTCCCCCTTACATGAAACTATTAGTCTAAACATAGTAATAAATGTTATATGCAATAATATATAACAATTTGCATAAATATGAAATTAGCACATTACTATATTATTAATAATAAATTATATGACCCTGAATACTTTGGTAGATAAATGAAGCATATTAGAGAAGTTTCACCATACGTGATTTAATACGTTAAATATAAAAATAGTGCAATGTGGGATAAAATATACGAAACTCCTCGTGAAGTATTCAAACAACTAAGCGAAAGAGTTTGAGAGGAGAATTAATTGACTAATCGATAGACCAATTACAGGCAGAAAAGATATTATTCTGAATCTGGTAAATCGTATGCAGTAACTACTACTTATAGGAATGAGATTCTTTCGTTCAGCCAATCAGAAGATAATTAAAACAGAATGTACAACGCCTAAAACGAACCTATCAATTCAAAAAGGATATATATAACTTTCTCGCCTACGACGACATCACTAACTCAAACAACAACAACAACAAACGACAACACAAACAATCAACAACAACAACAACATACAACACTCAGACAAATCATATGAAATAGGTGCAATGAATAGTTTCATTTATATACCAACCAGACGATAACATTAATGCTAAGCGTAACTATTTTTTTCACATTGAATAAAGGCTAATCATAAGACTTACAGAACTAAGAAGATAAGTACAATAACAAATCTAACACTACCTTACTGACATTCAGAAAACATATCATAACATATAACCAAAGGTTCCATCTACCTTATACAGCTGGAAATGATACAGTATGCCAAGCATACAAAAACGTACCTAGTTCACTCTATATTTCAACGACTCTAACATATCTCAATGTTAATGATCTAATTTATCAATAGAATTATTACGTAGCATTTATAGTAAGTATTCCATTTCTAGGTATAAACATAGCATCAAAATGTAGTTGCTTTAATACTAAACCATTCGAATATATGTGCTTACAAACAAGGATATTTACATATTAATAAAGTAAACTTGGATGTGGAAAAAGGCAATTTTTAGCGCTAAATATCGATTTACAAAATGTTTTGACTAATAAAATTTGTAATAAACTCTTTAAGTTCTAAGTTATCCAAAGATGCAAAGATGTAATGTAAGGCTTTTGTAGACTATGAAAGGGCATTCGATTCAGTATAAGCATTATCTCTGTAATAAGTGCTTTGAATTTCATTGAAACTTTTAAGTTAATTATTATAGTCTAGTATAAATTAAATAATGTCAGTGAGTCAATTATCTACAGTAAGACTAATACATCTAAGACCCTGTTATAGATGATTATCTTACTCCTGTAAAAATTAACTCACATACTATCATATGTAAAGTAGCTCTGTCTAGTAATTACTAATATCTGATTTGTTCCCGCTTTCTCTAAGCGAATACAATGCATTTAAGGGTTAAAGTCCGCATATCATTAACAAATCGCTGCTCATAACAATATGATAGACTATCAAAGGCTCCAGATCTCATCATTTAGAGAAACTATAGATGTGAATCATAACTCAGCTCGCCACCGCTTATTCCCCTTGTTTTGATAAACATCAATATTTGACCTAATTGAATAAATATGCCTATTAGAAATTCTGGTTCGCAAAGCCTAACATCTACCAAACTCAAAACTTATACTAGGCTTTCACGTTTCATAAACAAAACTATCTCATCGTCAGTTAACATCAATTAATATCTGCTGACAAACCAAAACTTTGATAATAATATCTCTAAACAATGGGTTATCAGTGTCTTCAATTTTCACAAATGTGATAGTAAATAATTTAACAACAAAATCATCATTAACCTCGTTCATCTAAATATCATAATATCCCCAAGCAATTAATCGCAAACATAACAAAAGTTTTAACCAAAACAACAATAAAAATAACTATAATAAAACTTTTCTTCCTATACAAATCATTAAATAAATAAGTTCATCACAAACAAATATATACTAGGGGGAAATAATAATTTACTTGATTTTAATGCTATATTGTAAAGAAAGAGAAACATAGCGTATAAATCAAGCCACCATCCCGCAGTCCCCTATACCTGCCCCAACCAACCTGTATCCTATTAACTATGATTCAAGTCATATTTCAAGATTCTTTAATATACCAACCTACGTAATATATGACTTAACCACAAATTTTAGCCTCAATGAAAGCTAACAATCATTAACCGCGACTAGGAATATAATGATAACTAAATACTGCATAAACCTTACAATACTTAGGTTCAGAAATAACAGCTATAAATCCTGAAAATTCACTATTGTATACAGGAGTAAAAGTACTAACAGGCATACTCCAATACTCGATATGTTCCCACTTTTTCAAGTAATATTAGCATCAGAGTATAATGACTATCTAAGTTCATTTAATTTATACTACAAAATCAACTTAACAAAGTGACCTAAATCATCAAAGATTGCTATTCATCGCTTTAAAACTAAATGATATTGAACTAATTCTTCATCATAAGTTCGCACTCGTTTTCGTAAGTATTATATATGTAACATCATTATTTGACTGTATGAATTAACAATGTAGACCTTAACAAAATTCTTAATAGGCAAACCTACATATTACTCAACAAAACTTAACCTAGAGGCTCACGTTCTAACACATCATCGTAGTTAACATCAAGCAATATAGCTACAAATTCTTATCATTCTCATCTAACATAATCGTGCTTATATTCCTATATGTTCATAAATATATATATTAAATCATAGTACCTAACTTACGAGATAAACAGTATCATTAACCAACGAGTCATTAAAAGCATACACACCCCGAGAAAACCCAGGGGGATGCGCGCCTTGAAAGGGGTGTAATTCCTGCGAGGGGGGATCACGCCGACAGTAGGGTTATAAGCGGTCTTTACCTCACTTCGAAAGTAGGGAAAGCTACAGCCCTCGGGCTGAGGCCAAACTATACCGCTCATACACCCGATCATTAGGTAATGTAATAAACGATAAATTTGTAATTATAAAAATATAAAAAGAATAAGAAATTTTATATTTATTGATTATTTTATTACATTTATATTTTTCTTTTCTGCTCATCGTGAGAATACAGTCATAAGAAAGCATGTTATATACCAGTTATTCTCGTGTTACTATGTACAAAGTTTCCGATTTTTTGTATATTAGGGGGCTGTGAGGATCCCCCCGTTATGGGATAGTGGGTACGATATTATTTATTATAACCTCAAGTATATTTGATATATGGGTACCTTTATGATAAAGGTAGATACGAGTATCATTACGTATTCTAGGTCAAATATTTCAGGTTTGGGGTCCCAGAGACCTTCCTTTAGGCTGTGTACGGCTATTTAACATAAATACGATATGGGTACCTTATATAGGATATGAAAGGTATATACTGAGTTCATCGTTCTAGGTCAATATTTCAGATTTGGTGAGTCCAGGTTCCCTATCAAATTTGTAGATCTATCGGTCATTGTATACCCCGTAGTATACATATAAAACACACAAAAGGCATTGATGTCAAGTTTTCGTATGTTGCTGTCAATATTTCGTTTGGAGGGTAGTTACCCCTCTGGGGCCGCCACACAATCCATTTCTAATCCGGAGGGCATCTAATAACATCTCAGAAGGCGTAATACCGAGATTTTCATCATCTTCAGGATACCCAATATTGCTAGGATTTGGGGGCGGAAGAGAATGGTTCCCTCAAATTTGGTCAAATCTGGTCATTTGTAACCCCTCGATTACGATCCTGAGAAAGATACGCCTACAAACGGCTGTTATTCAGATTCGGAATTTGATTCCGTGTGTCAATATTGTCAGATTTTGGGAGTGAGTACCCATCGGATCACCCACAGTCATTGATTGCTCGCAGGGGGCATGTAGAGATACGTGCGGAGCTGTATACCGACGTTTCATCATTCTAAGCGCCAATATTTCAGATTTGAGGAGGACTGGTGTCCGCAAATTGTTGGGTGAAATCGGTCGATTTTTATCCCGGTCATACATTCATAGAAAACAACCCTAAAGAAGGGTATCAAAGGTGTTTCGCTTGTCCCGATATGTACCAATATTTCAGATTTGAGATGATACGCCATCCTGGGCACCCACAGTTATTCTTTATCCCAAGGGTATGGAGCTTAAATACATCTAAGTAAGCGCTAGTTATTACCGAGTTCTCACATCCTCACGCCTCAACATTTGCAGATTTAGGGGGTGTTGGTCCCAAATTTGTTGTCAATCAGTTCATTTACACCCGTCTATAGATTTGATATACACTCGATAATAACAACCTGAAAAAGGACTTGTATATATATCAATATTTCACTTATCTAACATCCAATATCTTTAGATGTTTAGGTCAGGTAGGAGATCTCCTTCTGTTGGGCTCTATTAGGTACACCCCTCTATCTCTGGAGTTATAGTACATTAATCGACTCCTCACGACCTTCAATTACACATTAGTTTAAGCGGGACACCGAACTTTTTAGTTCGTACTGTATGTAGGATAGTAACTAACGGCATTCCTGCTCAAAGCTTCTCGCTCCTACATCTGTCCTCGCTCGCGGAGCCAGCCCTCGATGTCAGCATAGCAACTATGTTCTAGAATTCAACTCTGAATCCTCTTCTACAGAATACTGTTTAGCCAATTTACCAACACTGATTCTTAGTAGACGTGAGACGTGGTCTACTCAGAGGTTCTCGCCCATTTCGCAAGCGAGAGCGACCAGTGGGGATTGTAACCAGTCTTCGTCATATTTTCAACAAAACACGGCATAATTACCAAAGTTCAATCATACCCTCCACCTACACAAAATTATTAACCTTATTACAACTAACTCTTAGACAATTACTACCACATACTAGCCTCACTACGTACTACCACTAAAGTAAGTTAAAATTGCTTCAAATTTATTAAAATAATATATTAATAATGAATTATTGTTTCTCAATACATAATAAAATATAAAAAATAATGAAGAATAATTAAAATAAAGATTAAGAATAATGTCAATAAAATTTTAGTAATTAAAACAATCTCATAAGCTAGCAGAGTCGGGCTCTC
>JABUQX010133523.1:25000-43454 GCA_015478945.1 Trachelipus rathkii | reverse complement strand
AAAATTAAAAAAATTAAAAAAAAAAAAAAAATAAAAAAAAACATAAATAATAAAAAAATTAAATTTATTCTTCTTTTATATGTTTAGAACTTACAAATTTACGTTTTTTTTACATAATCATAACATAGCAGTAATATCTAAGTAAACAGGTAATCAAAACTACCTCTCCTACCCATTATCCTTGTATGTGGGTCTTCCCGTTGTAATATATTGATCACTAATTCGATCTATTGATCATCTGTGCATAGGTTATTGTATAACAAAACAAAACTTTCAGAAATTAGCATATTTTTATGTTGATATTAACACTTTTAAAAATTTGTATCTTTTTACACATAACCTAAAGCAGTAAATCAGTAAGACTCAGTTAAATCAAAGCCACTACTCTATTCCTCCTACCGATTCGTGATTCTATTGATGATATTGATCTATTGATCTATTGATCTATTGATTCAAGTCATATTTTTTTTATTAAAATTGTTATGGTTTACATCCCTAAAGCAGTAAATCGTAAATCAGTAAATCGTAAAGCAGTAATCAGTAAATCAGTAAAATCAAACTACCATCCATTCATCCTCCTACCCATTCCATGGTCTATTGATCTATTGATCTATTGATTCTATTGATTCAAGTCATATTTTCATTAAAAATTGTTATGTTTTTACATACCCTATAGCAGTAAAATCAGTAAATCAGTAAATCAGTAATCAAAAGTACCATCCAGCCACCCTCCTCCTTCTATTGATCTATGATCTATTGATTCAAGTTGTATTTTTTTAATTAAAATTGTTATGTTTTCATACCCTAAATCAGTAAATTAGTAAATCATAAATCAGTAAATCAAATAAGAATCAGTAAATCAGTAAATCAGTAAAGCAGTAAATCGGTATCAAACTATTACATCCATTGCATCCTCCTAACCTTCCATGGTCTATTGATTCTTATTGATCTAATTGATCTATTGAAATCTATTGATTCAAGTCATAATTTTGTATAAAAAATTTGTCATGTTTTACATACCTAAGCAGTAAATTCAGTAAATCAGTAAAGCAGTAAATCAGTAACATAGTACCATCAACCATCAGCTACCCATTCGTGATCCCCTAAATTGAATCTATTGATCTATTGATCTATGATTCAAAGTCATATTTTGTAATAACATAACACAAGAGACTTTTAATTTATTTTGTTTTGTTTTGTTTTCTTTTAAAACATTATGTTTTTTACTATAAAAAATTTATTTATTTTGTTTTTTTGCTTTAAACATTTTGTTTTTTACTAAATTTATTCTTTTTATGTTTATAGATTTAAAAAATTTGCATTATTTTACATACCGCAAAAGCAGTAATCAGTAAATCAAACCACCCACATCTTATCCTCCTAACCACCCGTGATCTATTGATCTTTATTGATCTATATGATCTATTGATTCAAGCCATAATTTTTTCTTTAGTATAATAAATAAGTTCTTTGGATAAAAGCGGGAAAAACAAAGTTTTTAATTTTATAGTAGATATCACATAGGTGTGGCCGACAAAAGGCTTTAAAAATTCATTTTTAGCAATCAAAATATATTTTACAAGATTATTAAAAAGAAACATTTATTTAAAAACATATAATGAAATAAATACAACAGACTCCACATAAATTAGAATATGATAGGTTGTACAGGAAAACATAAGGTCCTAACATATTGAACATTATTATATTTTAAAAAAAGATGTTACATAATGATTACTAAACATAAAATCTAAATGCAGAGAGTCAAGGAAATATACAACATTATTTTGATTCTTATACACAGCTATCCAGTGACCATTGTGCGAAACATCCCGAGGAGAAGTGTTGAAGATAAGTCCAGAGTCGGTATCCAATTTCACAGAGCTAAGTTCATTACAGGCGAATACACCTAAAAATCTTCTTTCGTTTCTAAAGGCATTTAATCTTTCTTCTTCATTCATCGTTTAATCAATTCAGATTAATATTTCGTAGCTCTGTAATCTCGATGATTTGAGGATGTTCCAAAATACACCAGAACTGAATATTGAGGATGTCAAAAACTTTGTCCAAACTTGAGACTTAACCCTAATGTGCCTTTTCTCAGGATATTAAGATGATAAGCATTACAAGCTGAAAGATCAGCTGTGAGATCGTAGGCATATAAATTACTGTTTTCAGCATAAGTCTTGAGATCAACACCTGTACCGTTATCGCTGCGATACAGTATTGCAAATGAAATCGTAAAAAAAGGACGCGAACATTGAGAATGTGAGCCTTCGTATATCATCTCATAATCACGACCGTATGGTTGACCATTCACATGCAAACTGATGCCTCTAAGACCGAAATGTGTAAATTTTTAAAGGCTGACTTCCCATAGTTTCCAGAATAGGCATCGTGTTCTACAATTCCTATTATTACCTTCTGAGGTAAGCTGCCATTGACGATGTTAGGTATATTAATACTCGATAATCCTTTGGTAAAGTTAAAAATTTTAGTCTCAATTCTCTTGATTGGATATTTTGCTGTATCAGTCAAAAGAGATTTCTCTATTTCCATATGTTTAAAGGGAGATAATTTCACTTTACGTACATAGAGATAAGCATCCAGTAATTTGAAAAATAGGCTTTTGGAACGGTAGTTTGTGGCTGTAAGCGTTGCTTTGGAAACATTAAGCGCAATCTGAGGAGTAAGATTAGTTAACCTGATGCCGTGTGTCCACTGATGGTAGAATAAGTCTTTCCTGAGAGAATATATCACCGTTTACACGTCCATAATATTCGTAAGTGTTATTTTTAGATTTAGCAGCATTGTCCCTATGTTTCTCTACATCTTTTAAATTGTAATACCCACATGATTGTAAATGGGACTGTTTAGCATCATCTGAATAATTTAGCAAAGTCTCAATATAACTTCGATAAGGGTAACTTGCAGCTGATGCTCCTAGAGATGTTTCATTTGAAAAACACCTCAAGTTGATTGAAACATGTATACAGGAAATTTGTCTCGGTGGATACTATGTGGTCGGTGTCTGTGAGATTTGAACCATCTTCGTTTACTAACTTAGTCTTCAGATATAAAAACACATTCGAAGGATCAAGATATTGATCTGAAGTTCCAGGGATATTGAATTCGAGAGGTACATCTGTATTTGTGATGGCGTGAACGGGGTTAATACTAATAAAATTGGATTCACTCACACTGATCTGTGTAGGATTCACAGAAAAGAGATCCAATTCGCTCTTACAACAGTCGGGGCTGGAGGGATGGAGGAAATGCATCTTGCTACTACAATCGCTTGACGTATAATGAGGAGAGATATGTTTAAACATTCCTTATATACGAAATAGATGCAGGTTATTATTATTTATGTAAAAAAGTTACCACTTATCACTATTATTAGAGAGCAAACACATCAATACACTTTTTCTTTAGTGGTCCTTTATTATTCCTCTTTAATGGTTTTTTACGACCACCTACACCTTGACCAGTCATCTTACGTCGTATTTTTCGTTTAACATCATCTAATTTCATCTGAAACATCAGCTAAGCGACGTTTTACAGCACTACGAGGGTCGACACCGCCCATAATATCCAATATTATCCTGGATGGTGTTTTATTTCTGTTCTTGGCTGCTTTTTTAGGAAGTATTTACCTCCTGATTTTAACAGGGGAATAGCTCTACGAAATAACGAAGCAAAAAATCCACCTAAACCCATACCCCCTCTGCATTCTTGATCCTCTGAAGCTTTTCTCTTTCCCATTATTATTATTATTTACCGGAGCTTCTTCTTATGTGTACTTTAACACTGCGGTCCATGTGTGAATGGGTATGGTTTGCCTTCGACGTCTCTTATATAAACGTGAACTGAACTCAGTTGGGTCTTACTCATAGGTAAGTAGTGAAGCATTAGGAAAGCTTATAACTTTACGTCCTTTAGGAAAATGAACTACTCTTAACAAGAGGCTTTAGTAAATTCGCCTACATACTGATCGGTCTAAAGCAATATCTGTATAACATAGGCCATAACTTGGATTTGAAAACATCTTAGTAGGGCAAGCATACAAACTGTATGAACTCTGGTGTCATTTTTTGAAGACATAACTCTTCCATCGTTAGTATATAACGTATTAGATCCTTTTAGATATGGTTTTGATTATTATTTTCCGATATTTTGTATACATGTGAGTAACAACAATTACGAAACCAGACTGAAGGGCGGAACATAAATAAACTTATATCTTTCAGGTTCACATGCTCATGAGATTTTTAAAGTGATTAACACGTTATCTTCGTTAGCAGATTTATTAACAAGAAACACTAAATCTTTACATATTTGACTTTCTTCAAATTTTTTGTTTAAGTCTATGAACACCTCGGTAACCGACTTATAGAGACCGTGGCTTAATACATAATTTTCAACGAAATATTCAATTGGTGGCCTCGTTTGATGGGTTGCAATATTAGGTTTACTTTTTAATGACATTTTTAACATTATCAACATTTCTAAGTATCGTAAACGCCAAATATGAAACAGGCATATTCCTCTATGATCGGCGTTCCGAGAATTATTTTCACTTAATCCTGCTTCATACATTTCTCGATCAAAAAGTTATAGTGTTACAATAATTGGGTTGTAATAGTCCTGGATATTTTTATTTTCAGGATAACAGATCCATGAAGCCGATGAAGGCAGAGTTAAATAGAAATGATATCTTAACTCTCCATGTTCACAAAGTAAACTGATCAATGTTCCTTAATTTCAAGCATTTATATAACTATTAAACTTCGCAGGGTAACCTACCCATTTGACAAAATACTGTTTATTTTTACCTTTTCCTTTTGATCCATATATTTTTTCTATTTTATATTCATGACTCTTAGGATCAAACCGTATTTTCTGTATTTCTTGTTTATAGAACCCTCCTTTTATTTGTTCACCATCTAAATCCTTAAGATAGTATAATTTTAACCCGTCTCTTGGGAATTCTCTGATTGTATCTACTTTAAAAACTTCTCTTGACCATCCCGCCTCATACCCTTTTCTGAAATTTTCATCTGACCTAGACACTCTCACGTAATCTCCTAATTTAATACCTGTGTTATCTTTAATTTTCCGTACAGGACGACTCGGAACTGAGGGTTTTGTCTTTACCATCTCTAGAGGGGTCTTCTTAAGTGTTCTATGATAAGCCCTATTATAAGAATAAGCCAAGTCTTGCAGTATTCTTATATAATTTAAATGATTCAATTTTCGGAAATATCTATGGCATTCTTTCTTTTATGTTCTTTGTTACTCTTTCAAGCTATTGCGCTTTATTAACGAGTAACGTATTGTAGTACCCTATATCATACTCTTTGTAACTATTTCTTGAAACTCTTTACCTAAAAAATTCTGAACCTTTATCTGACCACATCAATTGAGGATTCTGTCATCCTCATTTATAATTTTCTCTGACTGCTGAGCAACAGTTTTTTGAACTTTTTATATTTTTAGGCCTTTAACCATAAATACCTGGAATATACAGTCTATCACAAAAAAGAATGTTATTGATACCCCTCATTGTAAGATTTATATTTTATCATCTCTGTCAAATCTAACTGCCATACATTATCTAAGTGGGGGGCTACGGTTTTTCGTGTAGGAAATTTTTTCCGAATAGGTTTATGCAGAGTAAAGGCATATCCTCCCCTTGTAAATAATTTTTCAGTTCTTTTTTTTTAATTAATGTGAGGAAACTTTGAAGCGAACTTTGAAAAACCTCCATAACTGTAAGGCTGTTTTCATGTATAGTAATATTTATCGACCGCATCCTTAGCCTCATGACTCACAATGACATTATCAATAAAAACATATTCATTTATACTGAAAGGTGAATATAAAAACCGAATGTCTATAGGAATATTTTATTTTTCAATTCAAAATAATAAACTATTTTTATTACAATCTAAAAGAAATCAACACATGTATACAGAAAAGATAA
This sequence comes from Trachelipus rathkii, assembly GCA_015478945.1. Lineage (NCBI taxonomy): Eukaryota > Metazoa > Arthropoda > Malacostraca > Isopoda > Trachelipodidae > Trachelipus > Trachelipus rathkii. The sequence goes on along the minus strand of JABUQX010133523.1, from coordinate 37,468 downwards.
CATAGGTTATATATAACATAAATTAAAATTACAAACAATACAATATATAAAAAGTACAATAAAATAATTAGGAAACTAATCATTTTGAAAGAGCGAAGTTTTGTTTTTTTTCTTATTCTTCCTGCACTTGAACGTAATAATGTACTTCTACTTAGCATCTTTAATCTGTCCGATGAAAAGAAGTACCAGAGGGACTCACATCTGGTCTAGGAGTCATTGGAATATTATCCAGATCCGCTAATCTTTGTTTTTTCTGGATTAAAGTTCTCGGGAAATTAATAGTTTGAAGTTCCTGTTTGATCCTGTTCCATCCTGTCACAGGAGCCTTCTTCCAATCACGTGAGAGATCAGATATCAAGTCAACAATATTCGATCCTGCTATTGTTTCTCCGTCAATAATGATTTGACCGAGTTCATTCCAAGTAAGCTGATCTTTTAAAATATTATATATATAGAGCTAAACCCGTTTTCTTATTCCTCATTGGTAAGCTTTCCTTGAGTATAATGTTTTAAAATTATTCTCTTTCACTTCAATCTTGTATCTGGTGCCTTATAGCTTGAATGCTTCCCTTAGGTGAATTTAGTAAAACTTTTAGATGCTATTAATTTTTTTGTATAGCTTTTGAATATAGGAATTATTTTTCATGAAATATTAACATCAAGAGTTTAATATATGATACAGTTCCTTCTCGTAAATTATTTATCTGTTCAACTTTGGGATCATATAAAAACTCAAAGGTTGCTGTTGAATCAATGGTTGATAAGGGTTATAACGATCTGTTGCTGTTGAGGGTTTGATTGAGGCTGTTCGAACTTGTTTGTTGTTGTTTGTTGTTGGTTGTTTGTTGTTTGTTGTTGTTTGTTGTTGATGTTGTGTTGTTGTTGTTGTTGATGATGTTGATGTTGTTTGATGATGTTGTTGTAGAGGTAGGGTTTCTGTATTATATTTCAACTTCTCATAATCGCTGTAGGTTAAAAACAGCAACCTTCTTCATCATTGAGCAAGCCACTTGTTATCAAAGTGTTATAACGGAAAAGAGTAAAGGTAGGAACACACCTCCACTTCTGTAATAGCTTTTTTTTATTTTAAAGTTTTTCTTACGTTAGTGGCGAGGTTTTTTTAATGATGTTTTCTATGACGACGTAGCTTACTTCTGAGGTCTGTTTTAAAAAAAGGAACATTTCCTTTTATAAGATTGTTAGGCATTACTTCTGCTAATACATTGTATAAATTTTTCCTCTTCACAGATCAGTTTACGCTTTTAATAACTTTTAGGTTTTTAAAATTTTCTCATAAGAGGTAAATAATCTGCTACTAGAGTACTCATTATACAGGTATGTATACTGTCTCAATCTCGTTGGGTAAGATATTTGTACGAAGTAACACTCTATGCGTGTTCTTAGGATGAAGCTCACAGAGTAAATAACCGTAGGAATAGAGGTAACTTCTTTATATCCTTTTAGGACTCTTTACGTTGGTAGGGAACAATTTGGGTAAGCCACACATTGACCTGACTCATATCCCTTCTTTGTCAAAACAAGATTAAATACTGTGTGTTTAAAGACACATCTCTCATATAATTATTCTGGTGAAAGATATTCTGCGTTATAAAAAATACTGTGATGTTTAAATGATGAGAGTAAAATGTGAAAGTTTCTGCTATATCCTCATTCAATTTATGCATCAAATCATCAAGGATTTTAATTTTGTGACCCTGTATATTTTCCAAAGACTTTACATCGTATATACCTTCATGAAAATGAATCACATCTTTGTAATCATTAAATTTTTCTTGGTAAACACTGTAGCACCAAATGATTTTAACAGGCTTTTGCTCGAAAATCTCAACCTCTTTTAAAATGTTTAATAAAAGAAAGGTTTTCCGCATCCTGTAGGACCAGACACAAGACATGTAGCAGGAGCACGGAACATAAATTTACCAACGTCCATTCTAGGATAACACCCAAACATTAATGAACAAGAAAAGGTCTGCACTTATGTTATAAAATGCTTTAAAATAAAACTTGTTTTCTTTTCCCGCTTTTATGCCAACGAACTTATTTATTAGATACTAAGAAAATATGGCTTTGAATCAATAGATCAAATAGTCAATAGATCAATAGATCACGGGGTGGGTAGGAGGAGAGGGGTTGATGGTTTGAATTTACTGATTTACTGCTTTTGGGTTGTAAAAATGCAAATTTTTTAAAGTTTAAACATAAAAAGAATAAATTTTTTGTAAAACAAATGTTTTAAAGCAAATAAAACAAAATAAATAATTTTTTATAGGTAAAAACATAAAATGTTTAAAGAAAACAAAACAAAACAAAAATAATAAAAGTTTTTTGAGATATGTATCAAAATTAGTTGTGACTTGTAGAATCGAGGTCGATATCGCGTGCGATCATGATAGATCAATAGATCGTTGATGCTAATATAAGTATCAAAGATTCACGATTATAGGGTAAGGATGGTTGGATGGTACTTAGATGAATTTACTGATTTACTGCTTTAGCTGATTTACTGATTTACTTTCTCAATGGTTTTTATGAAAAACATGCAATTTAATCGAATTCTCTTGTGGGTCGCACAATTGACCGCTGAATTCGTGAGTGCAAATTACCTTTCAATGTAGTATCAATAGAAATCTAATGAGACCGGATTGGCGTGAGAGGGAGTGCAAGGAGCGGATGGGAATGGATGGTAAGTAGTTGATTTATCTTGAGTTTACGGTTGATTTCTCTGCTTTAGCCTGACTGTTTAACTGTATTGGTTGTACTGATTTACTGATGTTTTTAGCTGGGGATTTACTGATTTACTGATTTAGGGTATGTAAAACATAACAGAAATGGTCTTGTGTGCAGGATTTCAATAATACGACTTGATTCATATATGATCATAGAGATCATGGAAGGGCAGAAGGGATCAGGCCTATCATTAGTGGTAATTAGATTTTCCTGTTTATGATTTATACGTTCGGCGCTTGTAGTAGTGTAGAAGACAGTACCATTTTATTAAAAAATATGACTTGAATGCATAGGATAATGTTCGGTATAGATCAACGGTAGACATCAATACGGACCGACTCTGGGGAAGGTAGGGGTAGGGTTGAAATGGGAGTGGGGTAAGGTTGGTTCGTGATTCTACTGGATCTAGTACGTGAGTGTTGTACGGGCTCGGCGGCTTGTGTAGTCTAGGATGTTACTGGTAATGATTACTGAGTTTACTGCTTATGGTAGTGGAGTGACAGTATCACATTTTATATAAGAAATGAGTAGTGAGCTATGAATCAATAGATCATAAGATCAAATTAGATTGACGGATGGGTAGAGGAGGATGAGGAGTAGGTGGGTTGTGATAGTTTAGGCGTGGATATGTACGGTGAGTGTTAGCTGCTTTAAAGGATGTAAAATACAATACCAAATTTTTAAAAAGTTATAAACATAAAAGAGTATGTAAAGTTTTTGTTTGTTAGTACAAAAATTTGACATGAAACTCATTAGACTCTATATGTCAATAGTCACAGGATGGGTAGGGAGGGTAGTTTTGATTTACCTGAGTTTACATGATTTACTCGCTTTAGTGTATGTAAACGTAATTTGTAAAGTTATAAACTGTAAAAAGGATAAAGATTATATCGTTTGTTTTTTTTTTTTTTTTTTTTTTTTTTTTTTTTTTTAATTTTAAATTTTTAATTTTTTTTTTTTTTTTTTTTTTTTTTTTTTGGGGGGGGGGTTGGGGTGTTGGGGTGGTGTTTGTTGCCTTCCTTTTGGGTGTGGACGGTTGTTTGGTCCCATATATGATGTGGGTACTTAAATGAAGGGTGTATACCAAGTTTCAATTCGATTCTATGGTCAATACTCGGTTTTGTGGGGCGGGGACATCATCACTCGCCACTTTGGGGTTGTACCGGTTATTTGTGACTCGCTATTAGTGCATGGTGTGGTGTACCTTATGTACTTGGAAGGGCTCCGTTATCCGAAGTTCTCAGCCTTCTAGCGCTCTAATCATCTCAGGTTTGTCTGGCCTTAAGAGAACCTTCCCCCTTTGGGCTAGTATCGAGGTTGGTTTGAATCTCCATATTATTAATGTGGGTATAAAATGAAGGGTGATACGCAAGTTTCATCGTTCTATCAATAATCATCAGGTTTTTGGGGGCTGGGGACCCCTTTGGGGTGTACGGTTATTTAAACTCATATATATGGTGGGTTACCTTATAATGCAAGGGTGTATACCAGTTCAGCCCTTCTAACGTCGTATCTCAGTCTTTTTGAGGGTGCTGGGGACCCCCCCTTTGGGGTGTACGGCTTTTAACTCCATATATGATGTGGGTACCCTTATATGAAGGGTGTATACCAAATTTCAACCTTCTATGACCATTTCCAGATTTTGGGGCTCAGCCCCATCACATCGTTGGGCGTAGCGGTGCGGTGCGGTGCGGTGCGCTGCGGGGCCACCAACCGATTGCGGGGAATATACACGTAATAAAAAGAAAATAATCATTCGGTAATTAATTTATTTAATTATATATTTAATTTATTTATTCAATTAACTAATCTATTTCAATAATTAATAATTAATATATTTATTTTTTCTTCTTAATTAATTTTTTTATTATTTCGAAAAAAAAACCTGCGGTTTTTTTCGTCGATAAAAGGCAGGAAATTTACTTCCGGTTTTACTTCCGGTTTCGGGCGGTCGATCGTTTACTTCCGGTTTTACTTCCGGCCTGCAATATTCGTGCTCTACTACTATATATATATATATATAATATAATATATATCAATATATATATAATTTATATACATTAATATATTCTATATATATATATTATATATATATACGTATACTCATACGAATCAATGATATATAAATACAATCGTATATGTATATATATATCTATATATATATATATAATATATATAATATATATTATATATATACTATATATATATATATATTTGAATGAACGGTCGATGCCAACAACCCATAAAACAAAAATATTAAATATTTATTTTTTGTTTTTTATTTTATATCAAAAACCTTAAAATTAACTTTTAATTAAATATCTGTATAATATGCATGTTTGATAAGATCATTCTATATTATATATGGAATTAACTCAGTCAACAGGAATGCTGTAAAAAGCATACCATACCTTCGTGTAAAAACCCTAAGCCTCACTAAGACTGTAGTCCCTTTACAGTCCACCGATGATTTAATTGCAACCAGCCACCCTTCTGTCATTCACAACTTTCCTATATACTACACTCTGCATCATCTGCATCCCTTTTCATCCAAAATATATCCTAATATATAATCAGACAGCTTGTTCAGCGTCTTCACCATTCTGAACATAACTTTCACCGAGGTAACTTGCCTCACTGCACATACCATAACCTTATTCTCTACGTTTAATCTTCAAAACATCTCTTTTTACATACCTGACAAATCTCTTCTAGCCAATCCCTCACAAAACTCTCTCAAGATTCGCCACAAAAAGCAAATCATCCGCATATAATAGGCGGTGCCAACCCTCCACTCTCTTATTCTCCAATCATTCTTATTACATCATGCCACCGCCACCTATAATTCTATCAACCCATCCATATACAAATTGAATACCAAGAAGACAGCACATCACCGCCTCACTCCGCTATTAATATTAAAACAATCACTTTCAACTCCATTTATTCTTACATACACATACTTCACTATCGCCATACATACATTTGATTCCATTCAGAAGCTTACCAACAAACACCATTATAATCATTAAGCACCTGCCATAGAGCTTCCTATTAATCATATCATATACGCCTATTTGCAAATCCAAAAAAATATTCTTCTTCTCCCTCCTTTTTCAAATCATTTGTTTCAATGTAAAGATTTTGATCCACACATCCTCTAACCACTTCTAAACGCAACCTTGTTCATCAACAATCAACCCCTCAGTCACTCACTCTTTCAATCAAAATACCAGAATATATTTTCCCTACTACACATAATAAACTAATTCCACTATAATTCCCACGGTTCACCTTATCTCCCTTACCCTTATATAAGGGTGCCATTATTACGGCTCTCCTCCAATCCCTCGGAACTATACCTTTCATAAACGCTTTGTTTCACAACTTCCAAATTGCGAATCAATCACCATCTCGTCCCCGTTCTTGATCATACTTCATCGGTAAATTTCATCTATACCTGCAAGATTTACCAATTCTTTGCAACTTTCTCGCTCTAGTATCTCCCATTAACTTCTCCTTACTAATGCCTCATTCCCAAAAAATCCCTATTTCCTTTTGCAGCATCAAATCACAACACAACTCACTATCATCTCTGCATTACTGCAAATGTTATGCAAGATGTTTCGAAGTGATCCCACCACCACTCAGCACATTCATTTCAAATCAGTTTACGAAAAGCATAGACATCCTATTCATTATTCCTATGCCAGATTCCCTTATTACTTAAATATATATATTATATATATATATTATATATATATATAATATATAATAATATATATATATATATATATATATATATATATAATATATTTATATATATATATATATGATATATATATAATATATAGGATTTTTTAGATTGACCGGGGTGGTCAATTGGGCTATCAACATTCAAAGAAAGTCGAACAAAATGTAACGAACTAAAAAGTAACGGAGGAAAAAAAGTAACTAGTCCGTTACTCCGTTACTTAAAAAACTAGTTCCGTTTTGTAACGGAGTAACGGATCGTGCCCACCTCCTGTATATATATGATATATATATTATAATGTTATCGCAATATATAATATATTATATATATATTATATATATTAATCTAAGTATAATATAGTAGTATAATATATAGTTATATATTATTATATATATATATATATATATATGCTCAGTACCTTCTCAGGCGTTTATCTTTCAAAGAGAAATTATTTTATAATAGGCTATAGGAAAAGTGAATTTATTATTATTAATTTTTAATATCATATTTTATTATTATTATTATTTATTATTATTATGTATTATTATTATTATTATTATTTATTATTATTATTATTATTATTATATATATATATATTATATAATATATATATATATATTATATATATATATATATATATATTATATATATATATATATATATAATATATATATTAGGTATATATATAATTATATATATATATAGACTAATATATTATATAACTATATATATATATTATATATATATAATTATATATATATATTATAGTATATTATATAATATATATATATATAATAACTATATATTATATATATATATATATAAAGATTACTAGGAGTATATATATAACGTGTAACTATTTATTATAAAAATTATAAATCTGTCTTTGAGCAAAATGAAGTGCAATTATCCTTCAGGCAGTTCTATTTCAAACTCTGGAGAATGATGTAGCTTTAGGGTGAAATTGACATATTATTATTATTAGTTATTATTCTTATTATTATTATTCCATTATTTGAGTTTTTATTATTATAATTATATATTATTATTATTTTAGTTATTATTTATTATTTATTGATTATTATTATTATCATAAAATTTTTAGTTTATTCTTTTTCTTTATTTGATTATTTTTCACATTTTTTTAATATGTTTTTTTATTTTTTATTTTTTTTTATTCTTATTCTTAATTTCTTCTCGGTTTTTATTTCCAATTTATTATTGTTCCATTTTTTTTATTTTTTATTTCAACTTTATATTTTTTACTTTTTTTTTATTAATTGGTTCTTCTTTTAGCAACGTTTATAAAACATTGATAAGTACTTTTGTGAGAAAGAATTGCAAACCCGTGAAAGTCGTCGAAGTGCAAGCTTCTGAAATTATTGACGTATGGATGCTTGCGCTTTTTATTTTTTTGTTTTATTTTATTTTTTTTTTTGGCGCTCACGGACTCCTAAATTTGTGCTTTTAAAAAAATTTGATTTGCGGACATGTGGCGCTTTTTGCATTTCGCCGGACTAAATTTATTTGAAATCTGTGCTGCTTTGAGCTTAGCGGGACTAGTTTTTTGCACTTTGCGCGTTTTGCGTATTGCGCTTTAAATTTATAATTTGCGCTGCAGCCACGCTCTGATATATGGATATATATAATATATATATAGGTATATATATATTATAGTAATAGTATATATATATCTATAATATATATATTATATATATATATATATATATAATATATATATATGTTATATATGATATATAATTATATTTATTATATTATATATATATCACGGTTAATAGGGTATATTATAATATATATACTCTATCTGAAAAATTATATATATATATACTATAATATATATATATATATATAGTATATATATATATAGTAGTATATAATATATTATATAAGTATATAGTTATATGATATATATATCTTGATTTATTTATTAAAGTATAGTGTATATATATATATATGTAGTATATATAATAGTATATATATATATATATATATAGTATAATTATGGTATTATATACATATATATATATATGTATAGTTATATATATTGTATTTATCATGATATATGAATATAAGTATAGTTTATATAGTTATATTAGTATATATATTACTATAATATGAATCTAGTATATATAGTGATGTAGGTATTAGTATATATATATATATATATATATTATACTATATATTATTATATATATATAGTATTTATATATAATATATATATATATATATATATATATAATATATTTATAATAAATTTATTTAATTATATTTATATAATATAAATGTATAATATATATATATAAGTATATATATATAATAGTATTTATATATATTAGTGTATATATAATATATAATATGTTTATATGTATATATATTATATATATAGTATATATATATTATATATATGAATATGTATATGATATATATTATATAGACCCAGGTGTGGGTTTGCTATAAACCATGTTTGGTTTTATATGGTTTCATTGTACATTAAACTAAAAAAAATAATCGATTTTTTTTCTTAAAATAAGTAATAAAAAGAGTGCTCCAAATGAAAAACATTTTTTTTCGTTACAGAATGTCACTAACTCACAAGGAGGAGACAGGAAAAAAAAAATATATATATATATAATATAGTAATATAGTATATGATAGTATGTATAGTAATTATATTATACTATTTATATAGTATATAAATACATATATATATAATTTCTATATATTAGCTATAGATATATATATATATATATATATATAGTATATATTACAGATAAACACCACCGTTCACGGGCCAAGCCCTATTCAAGGAAGGGGTTACCCAATTAACGTCCGAGCAAGACGAAGCCAAGGTCAAGGAGAGAATAGCTCACCTTCTCCTACCGGACCAGCTGCGAACCTGGACCTTCACTTGGTTTGGCGAAAGCTCTACCACTGAGCTACCGGGTACTTTTAATAGAGAAACACATTAGTACCTATTTTAAAAAATTGATAATATTAAAATACGATAAAATTAATTAAAAATTTATAACTTTTAGTCATTTTTTCCTTTGAGTAGAATATTGCTATTAAAATGTTAAAGTAAATAAACATTTTTAGGGATTATTTTCAAAGTTATATTTGAGAGGGAGGAATTCTTCAAATAGTTTATCTCCCCAAAACTTTTTATAAATTAAAAATAAACAGTTCACATTACCATATATATTTTTTTTCATAACTTCAAATTGCTAATATAAAACATTGTGTTAACAATACGGAAGAAATTTTTTGCATCAGACCGCATCGCACTAGGAGTAATTTTATCTGTGTGCTGCACTGAACCGGTGCGGCGAGTCACCCAACCTTCTTCTCGTTACCAGCCATCCCTTCCCCCCAATGGAAAAATATATCTCCAAAAGATTCCAAATCCAAAATCTAGCATAGTCCAAAAGATTAATTTTTTTTAAATTTTGGTAATATTGTTTGGAAATGTGTGTAAGTGCGCGGGAGATATGATATATATATATATATATATAATATATAATATATATATATATATATATATATATAAGTATGATATAATTATATATATTACACGATATATATATATATATATATATATATATATATATATAATTATTTTAACATTGCAATAACCGCAATTAATAAGTTAATAAGCAAGAACAATAAAGGGAAAGATAAAGAAAACTTGCCTCCTCTGGGTCGAAACCACGTAATGTTGCAAGCTGAGAACAACATAATTTACTCTTTACCGTTGAGCTATTCTCAAATAAAAAGCTTGATTCAAGAACAGCTTTAAGAGAACGAGCTCCAGTCAATGCGATATCAGTAGGCTATCACCCTGTCCTCCGTGCTGGTTCTTCCCCATCTGGGCTCTACTACCAATCTCCAGCCTTCTCTCTCTAGTATTCTCTTATATGTTTTTGCCAAGTGGTCCAACAAGGATATTCCCTATAGTTTTTTACAGTCTCCTGTATCTCCTTTTCTCTATATATTGGAACTATGATTGACTTTCCCCACCCCTCTGGTACTTGGCTCTCGTTCCAACACCTATTGAACAATTTCAGAATTACTTCTTTCATTTTCTCTCATCCCTCTTTTATTAGTTATATGGGTATCCCATCTTCATCGATCTCAGAGCTACCTCCAACTCTTTCATAGTGATCTCCTTCCCCTCCTCATCCTCCCTTTCTTTAACTATCTCTTCTCCACCTGTTCATTCACATTTAACAGTTCACATTTAAGTATTCCGTCCATCTCCTGCTTATGTCTGTTAATCTCACCAAAACTTCTCCTTGCTTATCCTTGATATTGCATACTTTCCTTTTTGATCCTCTATACGTTTTTGGCAGTCTAAAAATCTTCTTCCTTACTGCCCTCCCATCTTTCTTCCGCCTCTCTCTTTGCTGCCTCTTCTTTTACTCATCTTTTCACTCTCTTCAGCTCATTCTTACCTCCCACACTAGTTCCTTCTCTTTGCAGTTTCTATTTTTCAACCAACTTCTCATCAATACTGTTTTCCTCTTTGTGTCCCTTCACTTCTTCCAGTCCACCACCCTCGTGTGCCTATTTCAATTCCATCACCATCTTTCCAGGATTCTCTTCTCTGCTTCTAACATGCTTCTTACTGTTTCTTGTATCTCCTTCCTAATTTATTCTGGACCCTTTGCTTATTTTCAATATATTCCCTTTTCCTGTCACACTCCTTCAGTGACTCCATTTTAATCACATTTCTCTTTTCTTTATTCTTCTGTAACTTGTCTGTCTTCACCTTCAGGTCCGTCACCAACAATCTATGATCCGAATCCATTATTACTCCAGGTATCACTTTCACATTCCTTATTAGCCTATTCCTTATTATTAGCTATTATAAGCATATTAGCTTATTTGTGATAGACGATATTATACAGTCCTATAATAGATCTCTGATCCCAATCTCCTGTGATATTGTTCCAACCTAATCTGTGAACTAATGTCAGTCCCACTGTTAGTGAAAGTCATTCAGCGATCTTCATTCCTTCCTTAAACAGAGAATCTATCAACATCTCCCTTCAATATTCCTTATCTCCTCTCTACATACTGTCCATCATGCTCTACACTTAATCTCTTCTCACCCCACTCTTGCTGAAATTTCCAATCCAGCAGCAATACATCTCCTCTCTTTTCCATCCTCCACCTTTTCCCTCAAACATTTCATGAACTGTTTTTCCCTTTCTAGGTGTCCTTGTTGCGATGAATGGACTTGTGGGCGAAGTAGTATCTCTCTTTCATGAATTTAAAGAAAATATATCACTACTAGAGTCTTTCATGTATGACTTCTATGGTCTGTATGAATGGTGACATCTTCGGCCCTACTATGAAGCCCACTCCGTGCTTCCTGATTCCCTCCTCCACTCCTCTATATTTCAATACACATATCTTCCCTCTGCATCTGTCTCTTATTCTCTCTCTCCATTTGTATCCTTATATTCCACATCACATCCAGTCTTTCTCCGCTTCATATTCTCAAGATCACCTCGTTCCTCAAGATTGTTCACGTTTCTGATCCAAAATCGTTTATAGAAGTCTATTTCACTGAGGTCTATCTACATCTGAAGCTGGTCCTTGAGTATTTACGAAATTTCAGTTCTGGTAGTGGCTACAAGTTATCCTGCCCCCACAGCAAAGCTCCGTGAGTCAGACCCAGGGTGAACGACGGAAGTTGAGTTGGACTTCCTTATATATATATATATATATATATATATATATATATATATATATATATATATATATATATATATACTATATATATATATATATATATATATATATATATATATATATATATATATATATATATATATATATATATATATATATCTACACACACACACATACGATGGAGATATAGAGTTATATATATATATATATACTAACTATACTATATATATATAAAACCTACAGTTCCA
>JABUQX010133523.1:15000-22500 GCA_015478945.1 Trachelipus rathkii | reverse complement strand
CCCTCAGTAGGATTTTCAATTATTTCAATTTCAATTTCTTGATTTTTTTGTATATGGCATCCTCAGCGGGATTGTCTGCCTAACTTTCTTCTCAGATTAAAGCCTCCCAAGCCTGCTCCTGGTTATTTAATGGTTGTGGTCAATATTGACTGTGTAGTAGTGGTGTAGCTAAGCTATTAAATTATATTCATCAGCATTATATCAGTGCTGCTGAAATATTCATATTTATATATTAAGAGTATTAAAAAATTATTTGGAGTGTTTTGGTAATTGTACAGTTTTTATGGGTAATTGTGGAGTTTCAGTGACACCTTCCATATATAGGTTCATTCCAATTATAGGCTTTTTTTATCCTGTATAAGGCTACTAACCTATTAATATCATACCATTTCCAGTACCATATATAGGGCACTACCATATATAGGGCACTAATATACTAATAATTTTTAAAAAAATTCCGCCTATAGGGCTTGATATTTAATATTTTAAAAATTTCCGCCTATAGGGCTTGATATTTAATATTTGATATATTTTAATTGAATGAAAATTCAGTATTTTAAATTAAAATAAATTAAATTGATTTTTTTTTCATTTAAATTTAATCAATTAAAATTTAATATTTGATTTTCATATTTAATATTTAAAATTTGACAAATTCATATTTTGATCATGGATTCATATGATCCAAGAACAGAAATAAAATATGTTTCTGATATTACTGACAGCCCTTCTGAAGAGTTGGTTCTAGTAAAAAACCTTATTAGTAGAAGAGGGGCCAAAAGATCTTCCTGCACCAAATTGATTAACACTGTTTATACCAAATTAGCAAGTCTCTCAGTAGAGGAGAAATATGCATATTCTGATACTTTAAAAGAATTAAAATTAGAGCTTAAAAATTTGAATGATTTGATATCAGAGAAATTTGTACTCTGCCCAGAATATGATTTTAGAAGGCAGGAACAGATTGATATGAAAAATTCAGATTATAATGTTAATTTGGGTGTCATTATTAATACACTTGATATTTCACATCATACACATCATAATCAAAATCAATCACCACCTACTCCAACTAATGCTCAACATATAAAATTTCCTCCAATAGATCTACCATCATTTGATAGTCAGCCAGAAAATTTAAATCAATTTATTTTTTCATTTGAGAGCATCATGAACAACCGCAGTTTTTCACAATTTGAAAAATACAGGTATTTAGTAAAGCAGGTATCTGGCCCTGCTAAGGTATATATTGAAAGTCTTAAAGTGGAGGATCAAACCTATGATGTAGCAAAAAATTTATTACTTAAGGCTTTTTCTTCCAAAATAGGGCAACAATTTTCTGTCATTGAAAAAATTATAAAATTAAAGCTGCAGAATGTTTCTAGTATGATGGAGTGGGTTAGTGAAGTGAGAGTTTTGAAAGATCAGATGGTAAGATTGGATGTGGATGGTCAGATTTTTATGCAATATTTTGTATGGCAGGGAATATCTGATAAAATAAAAAATTCATTTATGACTGTTAATAATGATGCCAGACCAGATTTAAATTCCATATTAGATACCTCCTTTGAGGTGCTCAATAGTTTGCAATATTTTGTATGGCAGGGAATATCTGATAAAATAAAAAATTCATCTGCTGCATCTCAGGAGAAAAAGGCTCTGAGCCTAGCAGCTGCAGTTGATTTAAAAACAAAAAATGTGTCAAGTAGACCAGCAAATTGTGTTCTGTGTCATTATTTAAAAATTGATGGGTATGATACCCATTATATAAGCAAATGTCAAAAATTTGATAGTCCTGAAAGTAGGATAAAGAAAATAAAAGAAATTGGAGGATGCATTTTGTGCAGTTACCTAAATCATGATCAGTCTCAATGCAGGTATAGGTTCAAAAACCCTTGTTATAAATGTGGTGGAAATCATTTTTCCTTTTTATGCAAAAAGAATAAAACTAAAATTGGTAACACAGTGCAAAATAAAAAGAATTCAACTGCATCCCATAATGCAACTGCTAGTAATGTGGTTGGCTTAGAAATTTCACCATGCTCAAATGATGAGTCTTGTGATTTGGAAATTAATTCCCTTAATACAAGCCTCATTAGTAATTTTATTTTGCCAACTTTTACAGCTAAAACTTATTTGGCTGAAGGTGAAACTGCACATTCTAGAGTACTTTATGATTCAGCCTCAGAGTATTGTTTTGTGTCCTTGTCCTTAGCAAACAAATTAAAATATAAAATTATAAATGCTGATATAAAAATAAATGTCAAAGGATTTAATGAGGCTAAAAGCTACAAGACCAATATCATAGAATTTAACATCACTCTGGGTAAAAAAGAAGTAAAAATAGTAGCTGCAGTTGTTCCAGAAATAAGGCCTAAAATTAAACTTGAAAATTCAGAAAAAATTAATGAATCTTTTAAGAAAGCCAATATAGAATTAGCTGATAAATTTTTGAATGATGAGGTGGGAAATATTGATATCATTTTAGGAGTAAATGCAATACACATTATTCCAGTACATGCTGGTACTTTGGGTACAAAAAATGAAAAATTCTTGTTTTTCTACACCTGTATAGGCATCATGCTTACTGGTAATGAATCTGTCATTTTGAAAAATTTAAATAACCTTAATGTTGTAAAGAAATTTGTGGACAGAACTAATGACTACTGTAATGCCATCCCTAACCTTATAAAAAAGAAAACTCCAAAAAGTAGTAATAATAATAATAATAAAAAAGGTGAAGCTCATGATAGTCCTCATAATAATAATAATAATAATGCATTAGAGAATGGTAATGATTTCTGACTACAAGAATCTTCTATCTCTTGTAGTTACATTGCCTGTAATTTGCCTGATGATTTTAACCTTTCTAAAGCTAGTAATGAGCAACTTAATATGTCACTTAATAAATTGATGAATTATGATGAATATTATGAGCCATCCTTTTCAGATGAAGATGAACAACTGGTTAGGTATATAATTAGTAATGCAAAGTGTCATGATGATGGCAGACTGATACTTCCATGTTTATGGGATAATAGAGTAATAAATTTGTTACCAAATAATTATAAATTAGCTTCCAATATTTTAAAATCTACTTTAAAAAAGATTCAGAAAAATCCTGATAAATTTGAACAATATAATAACATTTTTATGGAGCAGTTAGAAACAGGTTTTTATTGGTCTATGACATTGTCAAGGCTTTCCATCAAATTTGGTTACCATATATTGATAGTTTAAAATTACATTTTCTTTGGGTTAAGGGTATAAATGATTTTTCTGAGGTGGCCTACAAAATGAACAGACTGCCCTTTGGTATGAGGTTCTCACCAAGCTTGCTTATGGTTGCCTTATATATTATATTAATTTTACATTGTAATATTCATGACCCATTTGAAAGTAAATTAAGAAATATGCTTTATAATTTGTCATATATGGATAATCTTGCATTTTCATCTAATTCTGAATCTGATATTAAATTGTCATTTCACAAGTCAATTAATATTTTTAATCAATATGGCTTTAAGTTGCAGCAATTTGGTTCAAATTTGATGGAATTGGAATCTGAATTTTGTGAGGATTCTGAAGAACCCTTACAAACCAAATTATTAGGTATTTTGTGGTCTAAGGACCAAGATCTTTTCACAAATAAACCTGTAAAATTAAATTTAGAGGCCAGTACTTTAAGAACCATACTTTCATCTGTGAATAGTTGCTTTGATCCACTTGCACTGACTTTACCTTGTAGAAATAGAGCAAAACTGTTTTTGCATGAGGTGCAGATGGATAGTAGTATCACTTGGGATGACCCTTTAAGTGATGACAGATTGAGAGAGTGGAAAAAGATTTGCAAATTATATAATGCTGGTGTTGAGCCTTCAATTCCCAGGTATATTGGGAATTACACTGGTCATTATGATATAATGGTCTTTACAGATGCCAGCAAGGATCTATATGGATGTGTGATTTATTTAAAAAATCTTGATACACATTCCCTTCATTATCTCACTGCCAAAAACAAAATAGTGGTAACAAAGGGGGTTGGTAGAACCATACCTGTGTTGGAGCTATTTGCAGTGACTCATGGAGTGGGGTGTGCGATAGATTTATATTCTCAATTAACAAGGGCATTTTGTCCCATAAATATTAAAAATTTACATATTTTCACTGACTCCATGATTTCCTTAAGCTGGCTGGCAGCTAAAGTTAACAAGACCAGCAAGGTGGAGAAAAAGGGTACCATAATTAATAATAAATTAAATAATATTATGAGGCTATGTGAGAGTCATAAGGTTATTTTCCATCATATTAAGGGGCCAAATAACCCTGCAGATATGGTTACTAGATGTGTCTCTCATAAAGTGTTACAGAAAACAAATTATTTTAAAGGTCCAACTGAAAATGAATGTGTTGACACTTTCTCTTTTGAAGTTCCCTTTAATATTCATTTTAACTTTCAGATTAATAGTATTTCCTCTTATCAGTGGGAACCAGTAATAGCATTAAATAAGTTTTCTTCTATTGGGAAATTTTGCAGGGTGACTCACTATATTAGAAAGTACATATTTACACTAAAACTTAAAGTAAAGTCAAAAAACCCTTCTCTCTTCCCTTCTATGAATATGAGTTGTAATTATAAAGATAGTTGTTCATTGGTTTATAAAGGAGCCCAAAAAATTAACTTTTCAGATACATATGATTATTTATTGAATCCTCTTGCTGTAAAATCAACTAATTTAGCTAATCAATTAAATTTGTTTTTAGATTCTGATGGCTTAATTAGAGTTAAATCTAAATTTGGTAAATTAAAAAGTAATTATAATGAAAAATTTCCTATATTATTGTCCAAAGATTGTCCCTTTACAAACACACTCATTTTTGAAACTCATATTAAAGCCAAACATGCAGGAGTCTATAAATTGCTTGCACTTCTTAAAAAGGAGTTTTACATACCATCTGCATATGTCACTGTAAAGAAATGTATTAAAACTTGCCTTGTTTGCAAAAAACTATATGGTAGGACAATAAAAATAAATCAGAATGACTATACAGAGTTTAGAATATCTCCTAAGGAGATTCCCTTTAGGGAGGTTGCTTTGGACCATATTGGTCCATTTACAGTAAAAATTAATGACATTAATGTTAAGGTGTACATGCTTATTATAACCTGTATGTGGAGTAGGGCTGTAAATTTGTTGTTATGTAAGCATATTGATTCAGAATCCTTCATTAATGCCTTTCAAATGCATGTCTATGAGTATGGATATCCTAAAAAGATATTAAGTGATGCTGGTTCACCTATAGTTTCATCCTTCAAAGTAATTAAATCATTTTTGAATGATGTAGAGATAAAGAATTTTTTGAAGGAAAAAGATATTGAAAGTTTGGATTTTTCCACCTATCCACCCCATTCCAGTTTTTTAGGTTCAGTTGTAGAATCTCTTGTAAAACAAGTCAAAAATATGGTGTATAGCAGTATTTCTAAAAATATATTAAAGTATGAGCAATTTCACTTGTTAATGAAAGAAGTGCATATGTTAATTAACAAAAGACCTTTAGCTTTTAAACCACTTCTAAATGATCAAAATATTGATCCTTCAATACCCTTTGTAATTACCCCTGAAATATTAATTAAAGGGTATGAACCTCCTAATGTGGTAATTGCTCCCCATTTGCATACCTCTGAAGCTGATGAGGAAGAGGATCCAGATTGGATCCCAAATAATGAAAAGCAGGATGAAATAAAGCTGTATAAAATGTATAAAAAGTTTCAGAAGGTGAAAAATAAATTACATGCTCTGTATCATACTGAATTTTTAACTAATTTGAGAGAATTAGGTACTAATAAACCTGACAGGTATAGAGCCAAAATGCATACTAAATTAGAGGTTAATGACATTGTTGTCATCAAGCAACAATATACCAAACCATATTTTTTTCCAATGGGGATAATAACTGACACAAGGGAAAACACTCTTGGAGAGGTAGTAGAGGTATCTGTTAAGAAAGGGAATGGGGAAATAATTAAAAGACATGTAACTAATTTGATTCTCATCAAAAAGGCTAAGTGAAAGAATTAAGTTTTTTCAATTATTTTATAAAAAAAAAAAAAAAAAAAAAAAAAAATTCAATTTCAATTTCATTTAATTTAAAAGCTATCAGGCTGCTGGCTGATAAAATAAATGAAGCTAGTAGAGTAGTTTGTTTAAAAAAAAAAAAAAAAAAAAAAAAAAAAAAATTTATAATTTTTTTTTTCATTTTTTTTGACATGTTTAAATTATCAATTCACATTTTCTTTTGATCCTTTGATAATTTAACGCCCCCTCCCAATGTATAAAAATTACATTTGTATATAATTTTTAATCTAAACAAATGATTAATGATTTGCAATATCATTGTGGTTCCTTTTATAAATTGTTCATTTGTTTTTATATTCCAATTATATTTCAATACTTAACTTAAATAATAAATATATAATTATTTTACGCCTGATAGGCAGCATTTATTTATCTATTATAAATTGGCCCAGCTGCTCCCATTTAAAAAAGAAGAAAAATAAAAAATTGATTCTATGATCAGCTGACCAAATGAGTCGGTCATTGCTATTCCACTAACTGTTACATTTGGATTAAACCTACTACTTCTATATCCAAATTACAAAGCTATAATTGCTATGTTGTAACCTAGAGATTATATTAGAAATTTAAGCTACTAAGCTATACCACCGTCAATGCTGTTTGCAGTTTTATTTCATATTTAATATTTTATGTTGGCCAACAAATCATTAATTCCACTTTTTTCCTGTTTGAGATACTATGAATGCCAGAAGAGGCAAGAGTCAAAACATTTGAACAGAGGCTTACTTACAATAACTGGAAAGAAGAGAGTCAAAAAGGCAAGCAAGATTTAAGGCTACCATTTATTGGGTAAGTAGATGCAGTTTATCAGGCTGTTAATTTACTCTTACTTAGATCACTTTAATTATTTAAAGTATGCCTTAATAGGCAGAGTTCCTGTTAATTATTAATTAAAATTTATAAATTTAAGGTTCATAGCCACATTTGGCCTTTGTCACAATATAGAAAGGATCACAATTTTGAGGCAACTTTTTAATCATTTCTTGTAAGTTGTGCATTATATATATAACATCAAATATTTCCAAAAATATAGGTTTAGGAAGTTGGTTTTTTGTACCAACTTTTAAAAGGCTCCCATTTTTTTTTCAGCTGGGAGCTTGTTGCTGCTGTGATAGAGCTGGGTTGGCTTGAGGCTGGAAGCATCTTTCAACATCTTTTTATTTATGTATTTTCCTTGAAATTAAATATAATATAAAATATTCATTAATAGTCATTAAGCAAAATTAAAAGTAAAGTTTTTTCTTTTTTTTATTGTCTTTATATTTAAATATTTTTTATGCAAGGTAATCAAGATTATTTCCTGATAATTTTTTGTATATGAAACCCTCAGTAGGATTTTCAATTATTTCAATTTCAATTTCTT